>JAGDQP010009572.1:0-26812 GCA_022664845.1 Lepisma saccharinum
AACATGAAACCAGATCGATCTCAATGAGAAATGTATAGTGTATTTGCTACATACTAATGTATTCCTACAGAATTCTCTCCTCTTTTGGCCGACCACGTCACCTTATACAGATATCACCTAATTCGTTAAGTCATTCCTATGAACAATCGCCGTGGCCTCCCTTACAGCGTTGACATATTTATCATGGGCATTGAATTAACTTATTAGGGATATTTTGGATTTTTTAAATATGAACAAGTGATACTATGGAAAGTTACTACTAGTCGTCATATTGTAATACTAGTATAGTGTACTTTCAAAACCGTTTATTATATTGTTTTTTATTTGAATTTATTTATGGTCTTTAGGCAACTTTGGCTTAAGTCTTTATTCTGTCACCAAATTTCTAACGTTTACAGTATTGTGAAGAATGAATGATTTTCCCGTTCATATTCTCATCACATTTGACCAAAATTCACTTGTTGGTATGTGCAGCCGTACTCTGCCTTAATTGAAACGTTAATAGGAAGCCCCATTCTTAGAAGCTACGTTCTCGATTGAGGCGAAAAGCACAGTGATATAACGTACATGCTCCGTCCTGCTGAACAGATTTTCCGGAGAGACTTTTGTACACTTAACGAAATTGGCGAAATTCAAGCATTTACGCTAACCAGAGGTAACATTGATGACAGCTCACAGTTCTGCAAAGTGAATTGTGCCACCATTATTTATTTTATTATTTTTACTTTTTACCTTGGATGGGGGATGAATGCCACACTATTTCTATTAGAGTAATTTTGTCGTGCTGCAAGTATGCAATGCTCTCAAAATTGAGGATAACTTACCGTCTATCCGGAAGTACATTCCGAAAGAACTTCGTACGTATTACTGTTACTCATTAGAACAAATTCAACGCAGTGAAAAGATCGCTTATTGCAAGTAAAATATTGCTTTTGTTCCTGTTGTTTAATATAACAGTATTACAATATAACAATACTGTTGTATTGTTTAATATAATAACACGACAGAACCTTAATTCAAAGAATGTCTCTTATCTTTCATTACTTCACCTTCGCTAAACATAATGTAAACTGTACCCTGAAATTCAGACGAATTAATATAACACGAGAAACACTATCCGGAGGAGACACAATATCTATGGTTAGAGAAATTTAGGATTCTATAAAATTTAATATAGGTAAGTTGTTATAACTTACGAACCTAACCTTTGGAGAATATTATTCAAACAGGTTGATTTCGCTGACAAATGTTAAAAGGTAGGTAGGAAAAGCTATTGTTAGATCGTTGGCTTTAGTTTCTAATCAAATATCAGGCTGTAAGTACCGTACTATTTGCTTTAATATAGGCCTAGGCCTAAATTTTAACCAATTTGTGTTCTACATCTTTCGATCAAATACTTGTTAGACTACAAGCTTATGTGTGTGTGTTTGAGAGTATATATGTCAATATTTACCTATATATTACTAATTGTTTTAAATAACAATGATTATATTTTACTACAAAATAGGTAATACTTTTTTAAACGATCAAGAAGATGGTCTACGAACAAACATATCTCTGTGTTTCGGCCTGAGCCTTAGATGCCTAAAGGCCGTAAAATTAAAAAAAAATATCTGTGTCGTTAGAACTCTTGATCTCACGGGGTTGTATTACAATTTCGTTACAAGACTGTTAGTGCTAACAAACACAACTAAATAAATAAAACTATTGAATATACCACTATAAAACAATAGTAACGAGCAATACTTACTTTCAAATTCCACTGGCTTTCCCACAATTCCATTGGGAATGCGACCCACACGTATGGCACGAGTATTATAAGCATATGTTCTGTAAAAGAAAGAAAACAATATACAATATTTACCAAGGAAGCAAGTGAAGAATGTTAAAATATTACTACAGTAACATTTAAGAAACAGTTCTCTTAATCTCCAACACTAATTTTTATATGTTTAGATAATTAACTTGTTTCTCCGCAACTTAATTGTTTGAAAAGTTGGCAATTTCTGAATAATTCTCATTTAAGAAATCTCTAAAAAGCTACTCATCTAACCACTTCAACGTGGGTTGAAAGTGCATATTTAAATTCTAAAACTCTTAATTTTTCATGAATTCTCCGATGCATACAGAGAATACTGGATAGACAAAATCAGTTTTAGTTTCATAAAATAAACTTTAACTTCTCTTAAAAAAAAATCACTTTGCCTGCAGAGAAAATAAGATATTAATACTATTAAAAGAAATGTCAGTGTTTAAATTATGATCACAATAAGAAAGTAGGCTGAACAGAAAGTCTTCTCGAAGCAAAAACGAGAGAAAAAGCTTGTTTAACAAACACATTTGAATAAGAAGCCACAAAAGATCCATTTGAGTTGCTCCATAGTCCAGTTTCCATAGTCTTTCCACCACTGTAGGCGTTGAGAAGATTTTATGGGAGTGGTCAAAGGTTTACATATAGTCACCTTACCGTGAATATTCATGTTATGCATTTCCCGACGTACTATTTCAGTGACACTGGACTATCAAGAAGAGAATAAGGATTCGCTCTGACTTTGGCCGCAGTTGATTTCGGGTCACAATACGCTGAAGTATCATTTTGTCACTGTATATGAGTTTCGACATGTCTCCACACTTGCTACTTGAGGACGTTTTGTTATCCTGCATAGATGCCGTCATACGTAATTCTCGACATAGTATACTCTGATAGATGAAACAGTTCCACAGGCAGTTATGTTCATCGGTTCACCGGCTAGTTGCACACCACTATTTGTGCTAATTTACACATCTAGTACCGTTATCTGTTCAGATCGGTATGTGACCTCTAATTTATCATCCTGGAGTGTTGGATTGCTTGACAAATTGAGTTTTTTTTTAGCTATACACAAAACGGAACAGTTAAACTTCTTTGTCCTCTTCCAGTTTAATCTAAAGAGAACTAATCTTTCATTTCCAATTCTGTGTTTTACTTCTGATGTTCCTGTGTGGCTCATTTTTTTAATGTCTTAAGTTGTGTAAATAATGTGAATATTATTTTCAAGATGCGTTGTTATATGAGCAGTTCAGTATGTGTAATAACTCAAGAATTAAGACATAAATTAAAACCGAGGCACACGGTGATAAGCGTAAATCTGATTTAGAATTTTCTTTTGGAAAATTTGGCTCATTTTAAATAAAACCGAAAATGAACAATATTAGTGCTAACATTGCCGCGAATGTCCTCTTGCCTCTGGCTCCAATATCGTGAAGTGCATCTGAATGGTAGCAATGCTGAAGCCAGTATGTTACACGACAGTAGGACCACTTTATGGCTACTCCACGATAAACGTCTATCACTAGCGGCTGACGTGTCAGAAGCGATTGAAGTCGGAGGACCATGCAGACAGTTGTTTCAGTTAACCTCTCCAACCAATTTCTATAGACAAAGGTCGAATTTGCTGCATATTTGGAATACGAGAGAATCTTAATTGCGACGAGAACGACCGTCTTAATTTTATTACACCGTGTACGTGTGAAATATGTTTCAAGTATTCTACTGTGAAAATAAGCATACTCCACATCTATAGTCTGAAATATATTTGTTACTCTGAAAATAAAGAACGAATACAGTCAAATAAGTTGTGTTTATGTTCAATTTTATATTTTTCATGTTTTCCGGAGTTTTCTTTATCCGGATTAAGTTCCGCTCCGAATAAATAAGGACAATCGAAATTCTACTGTATACTATTTGTTTCGTACCTGAATGGTGAGCCTGGTATTGGAGTTTCTCTGACCAAAATTTCAATGGTGTGTTCCCCAATTTCATTTGCAGTAAATTGTACAGTGAAAGTACCTCTCGCACCTTGCGTTACGCGAGTTGGCAGTGATCTTCTGGATGGCGCTGCAAGCAAAAATTCATTTTTGAGTAAAGCTTAAAATAATACAATTTGATTAAAGATAAAATATAAAATATTTTATTTTAATTGAAATTCATTCTCGAGTTGACTGAGGAGTAACATAAAAAATAACACTCATTTCTTTTTTCATCCAAACGCGGGGTAGAATCTGACAGAAAAGAGTACTTCAAAATCGGACGTAATATTCGAAAATTCTGGTAAAGCACAAGAGCTGGAAAATATCCACGAGACAAAGCTAGTTTGCAACAGAAGTACAGACTAGGTTAATTATCCTCCAGAAAGTCAAGAGATCGAAGAACCAAAAATACAGGGACAGCAAACGAAACCTCTAAACCTACTAGTAAGTATGAGTAATATAACAGAAAACAGAAACTTTTGATGAAATAAGATATAATTAATGGTACACTACTCGTCATAAATAACGGAACAACGAGAAAAAGTCCTACAGTACACAAAATATAGGAAGATACTATATCTAAAGCAGAACCTAATACGGAAGCTCAAACGAAGAATGTATTCCGAATGCATGTGAGGAAGTAGTTGTCCCTGAACTGCCCCACTAGTTGCCTCAGTACGGTAGCCTTGTACACGGAACCACTGAACAGTTGCACCAGTGTGTATGTGAAGTGCATAGGAGAAGGTTGATGAGTCGAAAACGTCGAATATAGCAACAAGATATCACTTTCCTGACGAATTGACAAAAACTCATGTGAATTATTCCACGAAAAGTAGCAGCACAATCAAGGGCCTAAAATTAGGTCCTTGGTTTGCGGTAGCAATCAATGTCCTTCACTCAAGTGTTCCGATTTTCTCTGCATAGTAATTCTTAACAATGAGGGACACACTAACATCCATCCAACATTGCTATGGAGGTGGTGTGTGTTTGTTTGAGGTCCCCTCTATCTTGAAGAATGCTTGAAACTGTATGTTCTCACACATGGATTATGACAGTTTAACAATGTAGGAATGACATCTTGGATCGTGGTGTTGCACTTTTGCATACGAAAGCGATGAGAGATTCATTTTGTAAAACGATAGTGCCTGTTTCAAGAAAGCACATCTAGCCCATCGGTACTTGGAGGAACGGTATATTCGACGGCTGGCTGGCCTTGTCACCCTCTACGAAACCAAGATAATCAAAAACTCTTCGCCAACAATGGACATATAATTATACAAATGGAGATGACTGACACTCTTATTGCCATGCAGCGTTGTAATGAGGCGTGTATCCGCGGTGATCATATCAACTATTAGTGCCTACTGGGAACTTTTCTGCATTCTTAGTATAAACACGTTGTGCATCAAGTAAGTGAAACTTTATTTTGATTCTGCAAAAGTGTCCCTCGATTTATTGGTTATCATTACTGTATGGCGTATGTGAAATATTTATTTAGTTACCAGTAACTGGTAACTAAAGATTTGTGCACCAGCGTTTGTTGATTTGGTTCTGCTCTATGATTTTTATTTGTTCTTAATGTATAACAACCAGTGCCTATACGCGAACAGCACTGTGACTTCCGTATATCCCAGTAGAAACTTCTGTATCCAATAAAATACTTAAGTATGTAACGTGAATGCTAAAGAAACGGAAACAATATTCACGAAAAGCTTACTTTGCATAGTAGGGAAGTTCAAATAGAATATTTATTTTAAAATATCTTAAAATAAACAAAATATTTATGTGTTACAAACCAACAGAAAACCAAGCAAAATATTTGTGTATGCTTCGATAGCTAAGAGCAAACTTTAGAAACAAGAGCCAATACAATCAAAACTATTCTAAAGTGATGAAGAATATATTTATCATGAAAAAGAGCGAAACAAGAAACTCCCAAAAGATTCAAAATACTTATACTTAGAATCATATTTTGATAACCGTTTTAAACCAAGTGTCAGTGTAATTATAAGAATGCTTCAAAAGAAATTAAAAACAACGGTGAAGTTCATATAAATCAAATATTATCAGCCGAACATTCTGTCCATTCATTACGGCAGAGTTTCCCACCGTGGGATCTTTCCATTCTTGACGAGTGCTCTTGAGGGATCTCCTTAATGCTCGACATTATGCATTCAGCTAAATGAATACCAATGTTAAAATCGATACACTTAGACGACGTTTTAATGCATTTTTTCGCTTTCCCATCTTGTTGTCTCATCCTTTTCAATATATGGAATTGGTGTGTGACAATATTTCGTGATTATTACGTAAATTTTAAACTACTCATTAAAAGCATTAATTACACTAATAAATTGCCTAAATTATGTTTCGTACCAAACGGCAAGGCTGCGTTAATTAATACCTCAAAGACTAACTAGGCTAAGCGTACCAGTTATTGGCACTTTTAGACCACTGTCGTTTTGAAACTTGAAGTGGAGATCTATTCCGCCTAACTTTTAGATCCTTCCCGAAGTTAATTGTACAGTGAAACAATGCAGAACATATATATTTTTAAATTATTTTTTCTTCAAAACAGCAAAATTATCTCTTGTTGGCACCCTCCGACCAGTTGTTGCCCCCCCCCCCCCGTCCTTTCACTATACGTTTTTGAGACCTGAAGACGTGTCAGTGTGAGACCAGTTGTTGGCACCACTGACAGATATTTGTTTCTGTGAAGTGACGGCTAGCCATCTTTATGTCTTAAAAGTAGACATGACTATGTGAGAAATCTGAAAGTTCTATTTTTTTTATTTGTTAATTGTCCCTATGTCAAATAAATGGGTACTATCTAGAAATGGCATGCCAGTCATTGTCATTCCTCTAGTAGCAATAACTAGTTTGCATAATTTAACATAGTGATGCATGCTAAGGGGTCACTGAACACCCTTTTAGTTGTTGAAGAAGAAACACCCTACAATAATTACAATATAGCAATAAATAACTAGATAAAAATGAATGTATATTCATTAGCTTATCTGCTTAGATTTTGATAGGTTATATTTGTAACTTAAGGAAGCCTTCTTGAAATTATCAACTTAACCAGGATCAATAACAAAGATGATGCGTTTCGTGTGCAGAAGTCATAAAAGAGACAGTAAGCAACGTGTCGGGAATAATATCAGATCTGCAAAATTATTTTCGACCTTATTTTTTTTTAACATATCTTTCGGAGACGTTTACAGTTTCTGAGAATGAAACCCACAGTCTCTGGTAAACTGGGCTTCGAACCAATCTCCCTCCTTGCGAGATCCCTGAAACCGAATAACAACTACAGCCGCTAACATGTTCTTTCAGAAATAGGTTGGTAATGGCATGCAGCAGTTCGTGTTGACTGAGAACCTGTTTGCACTTTGCAGTCATATTGCGTGACATATGGCGATGGTTCCAGATCTCTTATTCCACCAGAATTCTGGCAACCGTTACTGATTGACTGGGATGTCCACCACTGCTAGTAGACCTGCTAACCATGCGAACCAATTCTGTGGGGTCTAGTGGTAAAAAGTTTGATCTTCACTAATTCACTATTCGGAAGTGGTTTGTTTCTCTTTACAGAAATGTTACTAAGAATAATTTACACAATTGTACGTTTTGAATGTCCCTCTCCACCCGCCATATAGTAGAAAAATATCCTGCCAAGAATCACTGAAATCATTCACGTGCTGCTTTATCTTACAAACGTTAAATAGGATTAACTGGTACCTTATTTATGAATTGCTAGTTTGTAATACGGTACGTAACAATTCTAAACTGATATATAGCAAAGTATTCACCGAAATTTTTAAATAATAATTATTATATTGTTAAGAGACCTAAAAACTTTTAACATGATATCATTTGACACATGTTACCATTTAAGAAAACAAAACCATTTGCCAGTAGGCCGTACAGATTTTTCTGAATGTTTAACACAATGATTTCTTCCTCTTCAAAGCAACATTGACGTATTTAGAATTTTTCAAAGAAATCTATCGGTACTGAAACAAATGGGGTGCTAAGTTCCCTTTGGACCTTTGGTAAGTTTTCTAACTTTATTATTGGGCTAACTTAAAGGTTAAACATCCTCACGGAATCATTTACGATTGTGGACTATATAAAAGGGATTGATAGGCTGAAAAGGGATGGGAAATACTGCACTAAGTTATTAACACATCCCTTATTGTTGGTTGGCCCGTAATACTATATATAGAACATTCAAAATTATCATATTTTCCCCAAGCGATAGGATAGGTGCTGTGGTGAAACATGATTCGAGAAACACAAACTTTATGAAAATCAACCTTGGAAACAGCAAACTTCAAAATTAAAATAGATACAAAACCAGAATTCATTTTTATAATGTTTATATTGGCTCAAATAATACTACTGGTACAGAGAATACATGGATCTTAAAATTCAGGAAGGTGAAAATTCGAGAAAAAAAAATCATGTTCAAATGCTGAAAATCGATAACTATGCGAATTTTGACATTTTCTGCGCTTCATTTTTGTTTAAACAAGTGTTTTCGCACCCACGCCTGGAAAAACGTGTGTGCCCTTTTTGTCTGTAAAATTCTGACTCTAGAATTTTGAAAATTATGTTTAAGGAGAAAAGAAGCTCAGAATGTTTTATTATTTATTAGATTGATGAGAGTGTTTTAATGTTAAGAGAAAACGAATTTACAAAGATTTCATCTGCAGTTGTTGATTCCAAATATCATCCCAACCAGGAATAAAATCTTTGTGTTTCTACCCAAATAGATAGTAGGTTGAGACTTACCAACAACCACTAGTGTAGAATCCCCCCTTCGTAATTTAAAACAAATCGAACCCTGCGTAGAACCTACGAAAAACTCAGTATAACAATAACTGCGACTATACTGTCAATGAGAAGTTACTGGAACAAGTACAGGATGCTCACAAAGATTACAAATATTTGTAACTTTTGTAGCTTGTATGATAGAGAACTGAAACCTATTCAAAATTATTGGAAAACTCACAAAGATTCTCTTGTTTCAGGTTTCGTTGTTATTCTTAAACTGAAAAGATTACTGGCTTTATATAAAAGTAATATTAATAATAGCTGAAATAAGGTTACAAAATAATATCTTATTCTGTAAATACGAACTTCTTGTAGTTACGGAAAATGATAGCCGGATGGACAAGAACAGATGAGGCAAATTAACACCAAGAGAACAGACATTATTAACCCTTAAGAGGAAAAAGAACAAGCCTTTCTTATTGATGTCGCAGTGTTTCTTCCTCACAATACAAAACACATTTAGCAAATAAAGGTTACTAAATGCAATGCACTTTCCTTTGAAATGAACAGACGGAGAATTGCAAAAAGTTCCAATATTAAATTCCAGTACAAGATAAATTCCAAGAATCCTAATTTACCTTTTGGAATAATCAGACATCCGATACACCTTGACAGAAATACGTAAATTAGTTATACTTGACACACCTGACATTATATGGAAGATATTACATTATACTAGAGGAGCTAAAACAACACAGCGAAATCTCAATAACAATAACAATTAGGGACAGATAAACCAATGTTTCACAGTACTTTGAGAAATAAAGGTAAATAATGAAATTTAACTTGATTAAATATTTAACTAAAACATGCGTCAATTTTCAAACAATCTGTACAGAAGGAAATAGACATACTTAGCATGCAAAATGATATATGCGTTCCACATGTGTCGTATGTGTTATGTTCCCATCATGCACACAAGCACCAAAAGAACTCTAGACATTAAATATCTATATCTACATTTATCTTTGAATTATATTTATTGTTTAATAATTCACAATCTTCTGCTTAGTTTGGGAACCCGCTTTTTGTATTTTCGCATAGAGATGGGGAAATTAGAGTATTCTACAAGTTGAGTTGCAATTCGAAGTACCTAGTAAACTAGTTAAGCTATCTTGGAAAACAGAAAAAAATATCAACAGAAGATCAAGAAAAGAGGGAGAAGATAATCGAAGAAAATCAAGATATTTTAAGATGATTAGATATTTATAATTAAATTATTATTATTATTTTCACATTGACAAAGCAAGAACTGAAAGCAAACAAAATTTAGAATATTTGTGTCTCAAAAACAGTAGAGTATGTTAAGTGAACGTAATTAATTTGAGGCATATTAACATATTACTACGTATATTTCATGTGTAAAATTGTTGCAAGCTATTTCGAAGTAGACCAACAGCAAGACCTATCCCTCTTAAACTTGTCCTTCCATCCTATTCTTAATATTGACATAAATCCCTAAATTAATTCACGTGGAACAAATTCTATCTTCCACGCTCTTCCTTCCATTGTCATACCTTTGGAAATTTCTTGATAAATAGCTACTTTTCTTAAACACCGTTGTAGTATCATATTTAATAGATAAAAAGTGACTTACATTAACTCCACAGTTGATAGTAACTATCTAAATAAATATATGAGATAGATAGAAAGGAACTTAGGCAGAATTTTTCATCCTTGATAAAAATTATGTTGAGAATAGAAAAGCTCTACGAAGTAAGAAGAATCCATGCTTTTACACTAAACTGAATTATATGCTATCAGTGATCACACAAAGAGAAATCTTTTTTTAACGTTTACATATTATCGAGTAATATTTGCCAACACCTCCTGCCAATTGTAAGAATGGATTTTATTTCTACTTTTCTCACACCTTCAATTATTGGAAATCTTTAGAAATTGAAGAAACTAGAGCCTTAAAAAAAATAAATCCTGTTACGTATCGTCTAGGTGCACTTTCGGAGAATAAAGTCAACAGCTTCCTATTCTTAAAGTCTCAACTTAAAGCGATTGTTTCCAATTTCCTGAAGAAGTATAATTTTGGTTTCATTCTGCCATAACTTGCTAGAACCTGAATTTACTTCAAACTGGACATCTTTTCCAGTTCCCCTACATAAGTTCTCTTTACGAAAATTAAATTTCTAATTTGAATGTTGGTGATAAAAACCATTATCGTTAAGTGACATTATCATAAACTTTCAGCATAAATAAACGATTTTGAGAGCACAAGATGAAATAGAGGACATACTGTATATACAGTAGACGAATATCATATGTTCTATTTAAGCACTGATAGGTACATTAGACATACATTTCACAGTTACAGTTTATTTTTCTAAATTTAGATTTGAAGGCATGAAAACAGACTACATAAGATTATATATGGAATTTCCTTCTTACCTATTTACACATTCTCTGTCATTGAATTTAGGTACCTTTTAGCCTCCCGACAAAGTCAACTACACTAGAAGGGATATCGTTAATTAACATTTTTTTACTTGTCCTAGACGAATTTTATTATTTTTATTTTGTCGTACGTCTAATAAATAGAATATTACATTTACATGCATTCGTTTGGAATCTAGGTCTATGTATTATAATTTTATGAAGTTCTTAATCGATAAACAGATATCTCTTTCTGTAGTGAAACTACAATATATGTACTCATTTTTTCTAGCATTAAGTTGTTGTTTTTTTTAACAAAGAAGTACACAAGATGAGTTATACCAATTCATTTGATCATTTAGCTTCAATATTGAAATTCAGGATAGAAAAGTAGTTTCATATGTAACTACACAAATTCCTACTAATTGTTGTTTTGACAGTTTTACACCAATACTAGTGAAGCCTTAATTTAAGGGCAGTTGTTCCTACAAGTTATTATTTTTACAAATCAATTATTTTACAAGAATACTGCAAAGAGTTTATAGAATTGCTATTGTTTTGCAACAATTGTTACCTTAACAATCACGAAGTTTATAAGAATACTACAGAAGCTGTTACTAAAGTGAAGCTTTTTTCCAATCTTTTTATGGTAATGGTATGATCGTCCTTATCTTTTTCTAGGAAACATGTCTTCATTCAATCAAATAGAGTGCTACCGATGAAAATTGAAGACCGATGAAAACAGAAGAAAAATGAAAATTATGATAATTCTCAAAATTCCAGGTAAGCTGGTAGAACTGTGAGTTTGTAAGTCAGTTTTTCTTTCATCTTAAGAAGAAATGTAAAATTTCCTAGCAAGTGGTAGAATTGCAGCCAATGTAGTAGATATGATAATTATTCATTCACACCGAGAATAATAACAAAACTCGTAAGTATTTGTTTAGGGAAACTAGTCACGAACATCTTGGTAATGATTAAAGAAAGTCTTTAAAAGCCGATATATACTTCAGATGAAGTTTACACAGTCATGGAAAAATCAGATGGAGTAAGTCTCAAAGGCATTCCACAGAAGAAACGGAACTAAAACTCAAGCTTGTCCTCAATTACTTAATAGCATTCTTACCGCCACTAATTGCCACAGAAATATTGGAGGTAATCTTTTATATAGAACCCGAAATATATGTGACACAAAACTGTCATATATTGTACAAAGAAGCCTTGAATCTTAATATGTTCATGTACTAAATTACCTCGAACTTTTTTGTTCGTAAATATCACTTGTCATGGGTGGCGATTGCCAGTCAGAAGAGGGTGGGTGGGGGAAGTTAACCTTTGAATTTGGGGTGTTTGTTCTGACCTTTTTTTTTCTTCATATTTTGGTACATTTTACCCTTAAATACACATTTTAGTGCATTTTCTCCCCGCATACATATTTTACCAATTGTTTAACAAATTAATTTCGTGTACAATGATTTTAAGTAAATATATTAGTTTTAAAGTAATACTGACTGAATTTAATGTTTTCCGTAATTTGTTGTATTTTCTACGTTTAAATTTCAGCATACATTTTTTTTTAAATTTCTATGTAATTTTAATATATACAAATAAATCCCCGCCGTTACATTTTTAAAACTAATTGTTTATCGAATCTCAAATTTGTGGAGATAACATCGTGTGATGCAGAAAGAAGTTTTTCACGTTATAATTTTTTTTTTTAACTGACAATCGACATTCCTTTCTATTTGAAATTCAGAAAATACAAAGTGCTCTACACTGTAACGTCAACAAGAGATGCTCGCCTTGTAATTGGAAGGCTTCGGCTTCGACTCCCGGTCGCTCCATTGACCTACTTTTCTTTCTGCATTTTTATTAACCAATAGTTTGTTTTACAAAATCTGTACTGAAACACAATGTGAATGCTCAGTTTATAGGATGCTTCACTACAGTGCTGTAGTCCCAGGCTTTTCACAGGGTATACGCTAAGTTTATGAATCTTTAAGCGGAGACCAGGTTTCCACCAACTCTTGATTCATGTTTCTATTAGCAGAAGGTATACGCTAATGTGTAATATTAATCAGAGGGTATACGGCGTATACCTCCGTATACCCTCGACTACAGCCTGGCTTCACACACCAGACACAGGCATGATTTTTTCCTCAGTCACACAGGCAAATGCTTGGAATGGTTCCTTTCAATTAGGTCCTGGCCGACTCTTCGCCATGTCCTTTTCCCTACCCTATCCCGGACTAAGCCAAAGATGTGTAAAGCCCATAAATAACAATTCACATTCAACAAATGGCCAGTAGCAAATGTCAACTTTCTCACTTACGAACTTTACTTTGTGACAGTTCTCAACTTGTACAATGATGCAATTACTGGAACTGAACAAGCGTGAAAAGATTAATTTTGTAACATTTCATAATAACCGATAAAAAATGACATGAACTCTTAATAATTTTATTTTATTTTTCTTATTTTTGCTAGTATGGTCAGTGGGTGACAAATTACTTGAGAATCAGGGAGCAATTCCCGCTTTTCCTTTTACGCTTTTCAATGCGCAATTTCTGTATTTTATTTTCACTTGTCGAATGGTTGGTAAAGTGGGAGGGGGGGGGACTGACTTCTCTAATCGCCGCCCAAGCTTGTAGCCCTTGACTTCTGGAGCCGACATATGTTATAAAAATGCAGAGGGAAGTATCAATTGATAATGTTATTTTCGCTTCATATATGCCAAAAGATTGGTAATATTGAGCATTAAAATCAGTCGGAAAGCAATATGGTGTTGTATCCTTCTTCATTTCTTAAGTAATAACACTTCTATTCTCATTTGTTCGATAATCAAATTATTTCCTTTGTCTGAAATTCAAATTTTTGTAACGTTGCTCTAACACTTCTTTCAACATTTTCACTTCTATTTTTGGTACGTTAACAGAAAAGTACAATGTGATACTAGACATAGACGTACAATTGTACATGTATGTATATTTAAGAGTATTCTTTACACATCCTAAACACTATTAATTGCCATGTAGGTACAACGTAGGTTCTGATGAACGATTTGTGATCGAACCCGTACTCTGTTCAATATTATACAGAATGTATTAAGAGGCCTCCGTACTTATATTGCGTTTGTGTGTGAGACTTTTCATATTTTTAAAGATACTGAACTAAAGACAAGCAGTAATGGAATTTTGAAAAGCGGCCCCAATAATACTAGTGAATATGTACAAAATAAAGGTATTCTAATTTCTAAGCTAAAATAAATAATGTAAAAATGTCAGAGAGTTCATTTGACACACATTCACTAGTATTATTGGGGCCGCTTTCCAAAATTTCATTACTGCTTGCCATTTGCTCAGTATCTATGAAAACTCTCCCTCACGCACACACGCAGTGTAGGTACGGAGACCTGTTAAAAGCCACTATCTTCCTTGGGAAATAGGGAGAGCTCATAGGAGACTTCGGATTTGGGTTCAAAGACCTTAACTTAAGGGGCGTTTTAATTTTGTAAGGCTACAACCTTCTCTTGCCCTATATGCACTCACTTTGTATGGGGCGCTAGTGCATAAACAAAAGGAGATAAAGAGAAACCGAGAGTATATAATAGAAAAATATCATATGGATGCCTTACTAAATTAAAAACGGCCTCATGAATCAAGGCATCTAAACCCAAATTTGAAGTCAATTTATCTCTATTTGATTTTGTTTGGGTCGTAGTATGCATTACAGTCGAAATGCATTTAGTGCAAAAATACTGTAAGAGAAGGTTGTATGGAGCCTTACAAGATTAAAACGGCCTTATTTATCAAGGTATCTGAACCAGGGCTCGAAAAGGAAAGTTTCACGAAGCGGAACGCTTCACCTTCATTAACATAATATTGTAGTCTTTTCTCCATGTTTACCATATTAACGAGACGGAACAGGAAGGTTGCAACTATTCACGAACCGGACCAGCGTTCCGGTTTGCTCCGGTCCATTTCGAACCCTGATCTGAACTTCCACCCCCCCCTATTTCTCGAGAAAGACAGTGATTTATATACATGCACCATGTACAATAAAGATATTATGAACTCTATTACCAATAATTTTATTTAATTAAAGGTATTACTAACCAAGCGGTTGTAGCTCAGTTAGTAGAGCGCGGGATTCGAATTCTGGAGGTCTTAAGTTAGATGCCAGGGGCCGACTATCCTGACTGAGGGTTTTTCAGGGTTTTCCTCATTCACACCAGGCAAATGCCGGGATGATACATTCAACTTAGGCCCTGCCCGAGCTCCTTCCCTTTCCCTATCCTGGTCTGAACCATAGTTGCCTACAAGGCATAAATAATTTTTTAAAAAAGATTCTACGATTACTGAAGATATATATCCTTACATTATATATTTAGCTTCTACTTCCATCAAATTCAGATTTCAGTGAACATTCTGTCTTTGTTGAACACATTTTCCTTGTTGATAAAAACTACAGACTTGACGACCCATCCATATTAAACATAAGACAATCACTTAAAAACTTCTTATTGAAGTACGGAGCAATAATTTGTAATTATAACAACAGCTCATAAAGAAATATAACAGCTGTTCCATTTTCCTTTGCAATACGTGACTATTTAATTTACAAAGAAAGTTGAAGAGAGATTGAACATATACACAATGCAAAGTGCAAATAACACACAAAGAACATAACTGCTCTTGAGTATCTATAATCTTATGATTTTGTTGTTAAGAGGAAGAGCTGTGCATAGTGCTCTGAAACCCCGCAACCAGGTGCAGATAAATTTGTACTTTCTTACCTCCCTGGTGCAAGTCACTATCCACATACATTCTCTTGGGTAAAAGTTTCGATAACGTTATGCTGGAAACAATTGCATACTACATAGTTTTGCAGAGATGCAATGGCTCACTGTAATAAAGATGCTTTCGCAGTTTTTAAAGTACACAGCAATCTAATATAAGTATCACAGCTACCATATTAAATAAAACAACGAATATATCACTCATGCTCAATTCGTTAATCGTGTAAAAACAAAATCAAGAACCGAAATAATTTCTTCTAATCACAAACGAATTTTTGTATTTTTAATTTTGTTATTAATTTCACCGAAAAAAAAGGCTTTAATTAAGGATGACTGTGCTTGCTCTGTTCACTATATATAATATACAAACCTTAACAACAAATTACTTACCAGTGACAGTAGCTGAGATGTCAGAAGTGTTGGCTCCTGGAGCTTCGATAGTCAAACTCACTGGTCTGTGCAAGGGGACGAGACGTAATGCGTCACCTGACACTGTCACCTGGCTTATATTATAAGAGGATTTCTGCTGATTAGGACTCATACTTATTCCTGTTCTAAAACGATTATGGGTAGTATCTACTTCATCGGTGTGGGTATTGATGGAATAAGCTGTAAACATAGAAAGAAACATGAAAAATAAAACAAAGAAAAACATCTGTGTTGTAATTTAAAGGACCGAATAGCAAAAGGTATCTTTTAGATAACTTAACAGCTGAATATTAACATAAAATTTTAAAACATATTCAAACATGAGATACTTAAGGAATATAGATATTATATAATTATTATATATATATTTATATGTATAAAATAATATATATATATATATATATATATTTTTATAGAGAATTAACTAAGCACTTTCATATTCACACATGATATGCCTACTCACAATTATAACACTTTATAACTTTCAAGATCCGTTAACCCGGGATTCATCTACGTGGTTCTCGCCAAAAATAATTGTCTTTATCTACCGAAACCACAACGAAGAAAGGAAATATTTGTTCACATATTTCTTCATTGATTATAGTCACCTTCAGTTATCTCACTTCAAACTAAATTCATCGTTTTTTGACCATTACAAGCACTTTTTGCACATATGGTATAGAACTTGTCTGAATATAATATAAAAATATATGATATTAATACAAATGATACATGACTCTTATACAAAATACAAAATATACAAACACAACACTATACTAGATACCACCTATTTCAATCACTATATTTTACCCAGTAACAAGCTATCTCATTCTCATAGCACTTCGTAAGAATAAAAGTAGAACTTGGCCAAAGTTCATGTACAAATTTCTAGTTCTAATGTTGTATCAATTATCAAAGTATTCTTCTATTCTGTAGAAACAATGTTTTATCAAACGTTTACGTAAAAAGTACTTAAATTTAAAGTATTTAGTAATATATTTCAGATTCAGGAGGGGGATCCACAGTCTAGTGGTTAGAGTGTTTGACTCATGTCTGCGTGGTCCCGGGTTCAATGCCCGGCTGGAGCACCCCACTTTTCGGCGTCCACTCAGCGTCGTGAGGAAACTGGAGAGTCACATGAATAAAGACGGGCATTGTGCAACAGAGAACCTTGTCTAGTATTATATTTTTGTTTCTGTCTATTGTGTTCTGGGTTGCTAACATTTTGATGAATCATTAATATTACTTCATATATGTATATACGGGGAACTGTCATTATTCTGAGTTAAATGAATAGGTTGCGGTAAGATTTGGTTGAGAAGTTTTTGTTATTATAGCCTTTATCTGTATATATTTCTTCAATTGATTTAATTTAGAAGAAAGGAACTTGAAAGAAAGAAAAATTAAAAAAAGAACGATCACTAGGATAAAAAAAGTACTGAATAACAATTAAGAAAAAACTGGATATAACGTATTATGTAAGGCAATCCATAAAGTTATATCAGATCAGATTTTGGCTCTATGAAGAGAAATGCGATACCATGAAGTAAGACGTGGATGGAAAATAAGAAATATTTCCCGTCAGCAGCAATGACCTGTCTCCAAGGCTCGGACAGACTATGGATTCCCCGATGGAAGAATTCAGCGGAACGTGAACCAAAGAAATTGTCCAGTGCGCGTATCACCTCTTCGAGGATTTGAAACCGTCGTCCTCGCTGGGACACAGGTAGGTTTAGCAACATGTAGCTTCGTGTTGTTCTGTAACAGGACAACGCGAAGACATCGTGGACCGTGGACATCTCTGTGATTCACAAGCTCCGGCTCGACGGTTTTCAGGTTTCATGCAACGTTCCAATTGCTGCACGTAAACAGTTCCGTTGATTGTCTATCCAAGTGAAGTAACAACATTTCACGGTGCACGATACCTTGAGCAGTCCACCAAACACGCAGCATAATCTTCTGTTGATGCAGTGGTGGTTTGGGTTGTTTTGGAGAAGATTAACGTGGTGACAATTAGTGATGATTGTAAAGAACTCATTTCTCACCGCACGTCAGCACTCTGTTCAGGAGCGGATTCTTTCCCTGACGAGACAGCAAAGAAACAGGTAATTGCTCTGTCGCTTTTTGAGCCGCAGTCAACTCATGTGGGACCTATCGTTCCACTTAAGTACCTTTTCCGAAGCTGAATGTTGTCGAATGGCTTGCGCGCTGCAATTGAATTCTTTTTCTAATCCTTAACATATTTCACCATTATTGACCTCAACAGTCTATGCCTTGATTCTTGAGTACTTGTGGCGTCCTGTACGTGGTGCGTCCTAGCGGAATTCATCGCCGTCCTTAAACTTGTTAAAGCACGTTGTACTGTACGGTCATTTACCACATCCATACAGAATGCCTAGTACCGTTGCACTAGCCGTTTTTACGTTGCACTAGCGTTTATTCCCAGTTTGAACACGCACAACACACAGGTCTGTATAACGCTATTTAGGGTTAAGTTTGACCTCCTCTCACTGACGTCCCCATGTAACCATGTAGACCACTACCAGTCGGCTACCTTACCTGTCGGTTATCTGTTTCACCTCTGAACGAACGGTGTACGGAGCGCGTGCAGTTCGACCACGTGAAATTCCGACATAACTTGATTGGTTACCTTTATAGCTTACACTTATGTCACCTATTGAAATTCGACTTATGAATACTTCTTGGATTTATAAGATATCAGTATTTTTGCTTTGGGCAAGACGTATGACGAAACATGAGCATTCTTACCAAGGTGACTTCAAGTTTTGTTTGTAACAAAATTAATAGCAGTAGCGTTCTTTGCTCAAGAATCCACATGAATTTTCATAAAATTATCTCGTCCAAATCAAATGAACTTTGTGTGTCTCTGTAGATACACGTAAGTCTTATCAGTGATCGTGTAGCTAATTAATAGAATTGAAGAATCTAAAGAATTTAACGTAATAGATTCTAGTCACGTCCACCATTAAACATCACTCTGTTTGCAGAAGTCAAATACTAGTACATATACTCGTGATGTATTTGTTAAACTCGCAGTTTATTTAACATAAACATTACATCTTTTGTTTCTCATAGTCATCAAAATCTGTTTAAGTGTATCTGGTGAGGAAATTCCTAATGCCATCTTAAATTACAGCAAACATATATGCTGACACGTACCTGTCTTGTCATTGACTGTGAGATTTGCCAAGGATTCTAGGCTCCCATGCGATAAAACTCCTTTTGTTTTTGATATAGCATCCCATGAGTCTCTTCTTTGATTAACCCCACCGGACATTGCTGATACTGGAATTGAAAAAGAGGAAAATATTTATATAAACATCATGTTTTTATAGTATCTTTCACCGTAATTATTACTAGTTTTATTTTGATAATGGGGTAGTAATCCATATTAATCGGAATTATTGAGGTTAGAATTTAAGATATTAATCATAACATTAAATAATCCGAGCATAAAAGCAGATTACCAACTCGAACTCTCAAATAGATTAGAAATCTTAGCCGACTCGAGTAATAATAGTGATGATATTAATAATGAAATTGATGTAAGTAAGATGTGGGAGGCAATTCGTGAAACAATTAAGAGCGCAGCGAAGGAACGTGTAGGTGAGAAGAAACAACAGAAAAACAAACCCTGGTTTGATGAAGAATGCCTAAAGCTTCATGAGGAACGAAAACGAGCAAGGTAACGATGGCTAAGTAATAAAAGCGAAGCAAATACCAACCAATAAAATAACGCGAAACGAAACGCCACACGCGGGTTCAGAAACAAAAAGCGAGAATATATGAAGCAGAAGATTCAGGAGGTAGAGGAAAACAGCAAGACAAATAACATACGAGATCTATACAAAGGGATCTGTCTATACGAGATCTATACAAAGGGATCTGTCTATACGAGATCTATACAAAGATCTATAACATACGAGATATATACAAAATCTAATGAACTCGTTAAGAAAAGGTTACCAGGCGAGTTTAGGAATGATTAGAAATGAATGTGGAGATCTTCAGGTGGATCAGACTAAAATACTGTCGATGTGTGGAGAAAAGTTACTTCGACAAACTCCTTAATGTACACAACGGGGAACAAACAGAGGAATTTGAAATCCATACCGCAGAACCGTGGATTCCCGAACCTAGCGAGGTCGAAATCAAAATGTCGGTAAAGAAACTAAAAAATTTCAAATCACCAGAAAAAGTGGGAGGAACGGCACTAATCAAGGAACTACATAAATTGATAAATACTTTATGGAGAAAAGAAGAGCTCCCAAAGGAATGGAAAACCTCAATAATAGTTCCAATTTACAAAAAAAGGCGATTAATCGGACTGTAATAATTACCGCGGAATCTCGTTACTTCCAACCTGTTACAAGATATTAAGAAATATCCTGTTAACACGCCTAAGTGTATACGTAGATGAAATAATTGGTGATCACCAATGTGGATTTAGAAGAAATAGATCCACGTTGGACCAGATTTTCGCCTTGAGACAAATTTTGGAGAAGAAATGGGACGGTGCACCAGCTATTCATTGATTTTAAGAAAGCATATGATTCTATCGAAAGGTAAAAGTTATACAGTATCCTGATACGATTTGGAATTCCAAAAAAAATTGTTCAACTAGTGAAGATTTGTCTCAGCGACCCCATAAGCAGAGTACGGATAGGTAATAATATGTCAGATAGTTTCAAGATTTGAAACAAGGTGATGCCTTATCACCACTACTTTTTAACTTTGCGTTAGAATATACGATTTTAAAAATTAAAGGGGACAAAAAGGGACTATCATTGAACGGTTTGAATCAACTGTTTGTATACGCGGATGATGTAGATTTAATAGGGGACGATATAGATGCACTACAAAGCAACACTGATGTCTTAGTAGAAGCATGCGATGAGATAGGTCTACAGGTAAACATAGATAAAACAAAATACATGATAACAAGCCGAAACACAGGGAATGAAGGAAATAAAAATATAATAATTAGAGATGAGGTCATAGAGAAAGTAAACAATTTTAAATACTTGGGAGCATACGTAACAAGCAAAAATGAGGTCACGGAAGAAATAAAAAGTCGCTTAGTATCGGGGAACGCATGTTTCTATTCAGTCCAGAAAATTCTAACCTCGCGAACAATATCAAGAAATTTAAATTGAAAATATATAAAACGGTTATTCTGCCAATAATACTTTAAGGTTGCGAAAGTTGGAGTACGACCCTAGCAGATGAACATAAATTACTAGTGTTTGAAAATAAGGTTTTGAGAAAGTTATACGGGCCAAAACGGGACGAGATGACTGGAGAATGGAGGAGACTGCATAATGAAGAACTCCACGGACTGTACGATTCACCAGATGTAAAAATAATGAAATCGCGACGTCTAAGGTGGGCAGGCCATGTAGCTCGGATGGAGGAAAAACGAAGATTATATTCTATCCTGGTTGGAAGGCCGGATGGAAAGATGCCATTGGAAGACCAAGACGTCGTTGGGAGGACAATATTAGAAGAGATCTTCGAGAAGTATGTGAACGTGATGAAAACTGGCTTGATATTGCCCAGGATAGAATCCAATGGCAAACGTTTGTTACTGCGGCGATGAACTTGCGAGTTTCATAAGCCATAAAGATAGTTTGTAATAAACATGTTGTTGCTTGCCTTAGCTGGTTTTCCCATGTGAGAAATGGGTCAGCGTATTCCACAGGTTTTGGTTTTGGCAGATGTTTTACGGCCGGATGGCCTTCCTGACATCAACCCACACCAGCACTCCGGGTACGGGCAATCAAAACGTTACTATTAAATTAAGCTCAGACCGGGAATCGAACCCGGGACCCCTCGCACCGAAGGCGAGCGCGATAACCACATAGCTACGCAGAAGCTCAAAAGATAAACATACTAGTATTAAATTTGCACCTTTCACATAATTACTGAAATATAGCTACTCATTGACACCTATTCCTTCTTCCTACTTATCATGGTGGTCTAAAGTTGCGCACGTGCATAATTAATGTCAATATCAGAACAATATAGAATCTACAGTGATTTCTTTTTAGAATACTTTGTACAGACTGAATGAATTTTAAGTTTAATAGAAAATGATTCTGTTGGCAATGCTATACGTCATTAGGGTAAAACATAAATAGGCGGAATTTGAACTAAAGTCTTTAGAAAGGTATATATTCTAAAGTACTGAGGAGTAGAGAAGCTTACATAAGGAAAATCTCCGCAAATCGTATAGTTATTTGATACTTATAAGAATCACATAAAGACAGTGAATGATATGAAGAGGTCGGTAGGAACACGCTGATTAGACTGCGAGAGATGAGAATTTTTCTACTGTTAAAAGTATCTTAATGACGCCACGATCTATGTTGATACCTTACATTAAAAGATATCTTTCGGAAGACCAGCTGAAAGTCTAAAAGTCGTTATATCTTCTGAATCCTGTCGACACAAGTATGAAGAAAAATGTTCCATCTAACGTATCAGAGGTTCACGTTCACTGCAGGGAATGTAAGTGACTTTGAATCTCAACTTACTTCGTAAACTTTGATCAGGATATTTTACATTATCTAACGTCTATTTGTACTCTCCCCTAAGCTGGCTTAGATTTATTAATTACTGGAAAAGGCTTTGAAAACAGTTGCAACCTAAGCTCTTTCAATGAATAAAGGAAACATGAATTAGCTCCAGGAATTTACTTAAAAACAAAATAAAGAAACATTTATAAAGTGCAGCTCGTCTTAGAAGAGAAATATTCCGTCTTCATTACTGAAACTACAACAGAGCGAATGATATCAACTGAGTTTACAAAAAATATTTCTGTTTACTAGATGTCTAGTCACTGCTTGTAAATTCTGTAAATATTTATGCTTGCGCGGTAGACTATTCTACATATATATAACACTTCAGTCAGAAAAAAAAGTAAATTTTACTTCTGTAAATACTTTTACTGATGTCTCTGTGTTTTCATGGAATGAAAAGGTTGTGTTGGAAACTTAAAATCCAGAAATTTACGGTTCAAGTAAATCGACTTAGATTTAACTGTCCAGCCATGAATGAAGGAGTTCTGTCTGTAGGTATTCAATTCAATGGCAACATGAAGAATTCTTTCCTCCTTTCTTTACAGTCGTATGCAAAGATGCTACTTGCGCGACTAGCGTTTTGGAATAAATTTAGTTGGAATAGGTTTGGTTATGCGTAATAGTTCAATGCTGAATATTACTGAAATCTTACCGATGTTAGTACACGTACTTTGTATTAATGTGTGGCATGAAAAATAAGAAAGATTTATCATGCAAAAACGAAAACTTCACTCTTACCTATATAACAATTTTGAAGCGCGACAACATTTCTCAAATACAAGTTACATTCTTTATTATTGCTCTGTATAATGCATTAGACAATTAATTCACGCTGTGAGAAGCATACATACAGCTACACAACAAATAATGAGCTCCATCACAGAAAAGATCGTATTTCAAGTACACTAGAAATATTTAATAACAGTGTACGTTCATGTCACTACCATACACTTGTCAGAAATCTACTTTCTCAAATGCATACATATTTCATGCTCAGATCCATAAAAAGTCCTTTACCTATCTTTGTATTGATATTGTTGCGCTATCCAAGCTGCAGAATGTTATAAAGCAACCAGTACCGAAACATCTGGCAATGGAAATTCGAATCACACACTTCTCAGTCACAGACTATTTTTTCCACAATGTGGATGGATTAAATCACTAGAGGTAAAGTCGTTTCTTAAAGTTTTAAGATTATTATGTTACAAGATATAAAATTTATTTTCAGCATTTATGTAGATATTAAAATGATTTTAATTCAATTATGTTTGTTACAGAAAACTTTAATATTTTTTTATCTTCTATAATTATAACTACTAAACACACGACAAATTATGTGAAGCCCCGGTAAAAGACAAATCACTAATAAGGTGGACTTAAGTAGCCAGGAATGGGCAGATTTTGTGTGAATATATTTGAATCCTAAATTATTTACGTTACGTTCAAGCTTGTGTTTTATTTAATAAGCAATTGTTACGTTGCTTCCTGAGGAAGGAGTCGCTGTGGCTCAGGTAGTAGTGAGTCCGACTACGAATCGGGCGGCCCGGGTTCAAATCCCGGCCAGGATTCTGGAGACTTTTCTCGCAATGCCTCCATACTTAGATGCACTCAGGCTATTATCAAATTGAGTTCCAGAATGTCCTTGGTATTCCTGGGTCCCTTGCGAAGTAAAGGTGGCTGAGCCTTACAACCTCACCTTAGTTGGTGCCGTAGGTTGAGAATATGTGAAGGTTATCTCCACATCACCCATGCGCTGTTCACGGCCCGTGCCCATCGCACAGGGAATAGCTTTATCTTTTATTTACCTTTACGTTGCTTCTTGAGAGAACTCACGTGCCTAATTAACACTTAATACACACACACACACACACACACACACAATAACTAGATATTTCGTTTTCATCATCTTTAGTGGTATTATGGAACGAGGGTTTCACATGTCAGAACAACAGCTAAAAGAAGTCCAAGTTTTATAGAACATCACTCCAACCTTTTCATGTATTTTCCGTGATCATGCTTTGAGGGTGAAAGTTAGCCACTTTTCCAGTTGAGTGTAGTATTTGTGCATCTACTTCACTGTCTGTCCTGCACACGTAATCAAACTCTGCTTCTACCTTATTTAATTATTTTTCACAGAGCATCTTACGTTACAGCAATTAAACTAGAAGATGGAATGTTGCACCTTTGACAATTTACCATGTCAATTTTAACCCCTCCACAAATTATGCATCTGGTTTCACTGTCACACCTTTACACATGTCGACGACACACTAATTACTACTGCTCTTTCTTTTCCTTTTTACCTTTATTTCACTTCCTACTATTCTTCTTACAAAAAACCTCCAGGCGTTTTTTTTCTGTGATCATGAGAAAAGTAATAGCTCTCGAAACGTTAGACTAGTGAGAGAAAAATTGCTTCACCATTTGAAGATTGTGATCAACGTTTTAGTTCTTCTTAAGCTGAGTTGGAAAAACTGAAGAAGGAGGTGTTATTTCTCTGAAACAGATACACATTAACTTTTCGAGTTTTTTTGTTAAGTGTAATAGCTTTGTCAGCTTTTATAATTAATTACGGAATGGATACAAGGTTTGATTTTGATTACATTCACATCTAAATCTTGAAATAAGTTCACTCGGAGTATCTGTGTCACAAGAAGAATGACTGTGCTCCCTTCTTTAGGCAATTATGGCGTGAATGACAAAGGTGACGTATGACTTGGATTTTAACATTAACTATTTTGTCATGAACTAAAGTACATATTACATATTAAAGCGCGTAGAACGAATATATTTTTAAAAAATATGTAACTTAAATATTAATTGTAGTCGTCCTTTTAACCGAAAATAGCAATTTGTGCTGAAGCACTTTCATCCTCTAACTGTAGGCTTCGTCAATTCCATGAAAAATGTTTTTATTATGCAAAAAGTGATATTATCCTATGTAACTACTATATTTGAAAATTGTATAAAGTAACTACTATATTTGAAAACAAGTGAAGTAACCTGTAAGACGTTACCTTTCTAGAACTAAAAAAAAAAAATTTGCAGCATATCAAAATTTTAAAGTTAAAAAATAAAATTTGCGTTGAATTAGTTGAAACTTACCTCTCACATTTGACGTCGTATCAACATACGCCTTTCCAATTGAGTCATTTGTGTCTGCCGATCCTCTCCTTGCTTGTAGATCATATTCTGACTCATATTGCCTAATTTGAATTGGAGAATGGGAAGGAGTCGTGTCTCCGTTCTGCAAGTAAGAAGGTGAGGGCAATTCGTGTCGGTAGTTTTGTGTTGTATGTTGTTCGAAGCGTTGTTCTCTTCGCAGTTCGGAAGACGAATGGGAAGCTTCTGAAACATAATAGGTTATTATCAGATCTCAGTGAATGAGTTATGTAATTGCGAAGTGGAAGCGGCAAGAATCAACCACAATACAACTATCACCTGATTGGCACAGAGAATGACCAAGATAGAGCGTTAAAGCGGGTGTCAAAATTGCCTCAGCTGCTACAATCACTTACGAGGTTTAAAATCCTACCACGAGTACAGCTAACATCACGACTGTCAAAAGATAACGGAATAGGTTTTCATGGTCGAGCAGCCACTTTTAACCCAAATATTAGTTCCGTGAATGCCAACCTACTGACTGGCGTGCTGTAAAGATCGATGTCACTCGCCAGTGGAAGCATGTAAACGTGTTCCTTAGGGGTGATGAATCACGCTATACAAACTGGTAGTCTAATGGGAAGGTCTAGATTTGAAGAATGTTCAGTGAACAATATTTTTGGTCAGTGTTTGATTTGTTATAAATTAGGAGGGGGGTGAGATCTTAAATCTAAAGGTCGCTGGTAAGTTTCAACATACTACCTATTTGGGTAGAAATGAAAAGAATTTATCCTTGGTTGGGATGATATTTAGAATCAACAATGGAGGATGAAATCCTCACGCACCAGGGATCCCTGGCACCCCCCCCCCC
>JAGDQP010009572.1:26912-44373 GCA_022664845.1 Lepisma saccharinum
AGAAGGTTGACGAAATATATTGGCCTACACATATCCCAGATTTCAATCCCATACAACCTCCGTAGGGTGAATTAGAACCTCGACTGCGCGTCAGATTCCAACTTTCAACGTCACTACTTACTCCAGTTGTAAGTCTTCTAGAAGAATAGCCCTTTTTCCTTAAACATTCAGTCATCTTGTGCGGAAAGTCTCCTGAGACTGTGATAAAGATGAATGGCGAGTCAACCCCATGTTCGTGCCCAATATTGGGCCGAGGACACGGTCTAACGACACTGTTTAAATATCCGGATACTTTTAGGCATATAGTTACACGTATTTTTTCCAGTTATTATTCATAGTAGTTAAGCAAAGTGCCAGATGTGGATACTATTTTGTATGTCCATATCCAATATTACATGTAGTAAAACTAAACGTTTACAGGGAATGAATGGTATTCTATCCTTCCAGAACACCTGCAATTAGAATTATTAGTGACATTGGACGTTGGAGTCTGACGCGCAGTCGAGGTTCTAATGCATCCCATGCAAGTTTTGTAGACTGCTTGTAGACTATAAACTTAATAAAACTTGTTTTAGCACAGAGGAAAACAAATTTTTGCAAGTTACATCATACCAGATGAAAAGGCATAGTATATTAAAATATAATGACATTAGGCTGGTATTTCATAGTACGCAGTACAATGCGTATGATTTCAGCGTTTTTATCCGGCTCCCTTTTAGAAGCCCCGCGAATTTCATACCTTCCCATCAATTAATGGAACTAGAAAAAGGGAAAGGGTTTCGCATGCCACTCTATAATAATAACACTAACACTAAAATGAAAGTGGAGTATTTGAAAGACGTTAGAGTTTAAATTCATCCTCTGCCACATTATTCTTACCAAATAACAACCATTACAAACCAAGACCACTTTTTATATTCCTTGCTACTGTTTTACAATTACAAATACAGGGTTATTACTAACACATCGTGAAACATTTTAAAAGATATACAATTAATAAATTACGCAACAGATGTTATTACATTAAAATAAATGTAAACTCCCCAAGGGTTTCTTTACATAGTTTAAAACTTAGGTGTCTACCTTAACAGTTGCGGTAACTTATAGTCCACTTTACGGTCGATCAGTGTCACAACCGACGTGACGTTGTCGAAGTTCTGCAACAGTAGCAAGCAATAGGAGCCCGAAGACAGTATCCTTCACGAATATTCACGAGAAAAGTCGTGTGGGATTAAATCTGGTAAACGAGAAGACCATTGCATTAATGCCTCATCAACAAGAAGTATGCGTACTATCCAACGTTACAGCATGTTCTCATTGAGGTATCGTCGCACTTCTTTTTGGAAATGAGACGGACAGCCGTGTTGTTGGTAGATATAATCTTCCTTCTAGAATTCTGCTTGAAATCGTCATTTGCAGTGTCACATCGGACATGTTTTGCGCGTATTCTGACAAACAAGTGCCTTCTTACACTGGCTAAACACTATCTTTACTAGTAGCACTACATCCTAGCGGCAAACCACGGCAATTACGAATGGATGTTCTGTACAAACTTGAAAAGTTGGTCGTTGTTTCGGTGTAAGAATACCACTATCTGTTGCGTAGTTTATTAAAGATATATATTTTTTAACATTTCATTTACTTACGAATAACCTTAAGTCCGTGTTTTTCTTTCAGTATTCTGTTACTGCACCCCAACCCCTTTGCAAGTATTTCTGTTCTTCGAAGTGTGCAACCACTAAATAAGGTACTATACTATGATCGAAAATTACAAATTATTATTAATTTGCAATATTATTCCCTTACCGTGATTATAAATTTTACTGGTAGATTCAGAAGAAAATCTGCTGCTATTGCTCGGTGTTGGAGGAGATATTCTCACAACAGGAGGAGACAGAGGAGAAGCCGCTCTTTGAGGAGAAGGTGAACGGAAGTTCTCTGAAAGGAAATATTCATATCAATATGAACACACCATTTTGCTACTAAAAATAATACTCTAGTACATGAAATACTGTAATTTTCTTAAATAATACTTTATATACATCTAACAATGCTTTAGTCAATAATGCATTAAAAAGATTAAAAAATAATAATAATGTATCTATAGCGACTGAAGAGTTAAATATCAATTGTGTAATGAATGTTAAGAATAACCAGAAAAATCATAAAGGAGGATCGTGTTTCATCACCAGAATTAAACAGTCACCTAGTGAAATGATGTGGAGTGCACGAAAGGACGACAAATATAAATTAGATTATAATTACAGATTTCACATGAGAAAAAAGAAACAAACAAGCTTTGAAGATTTCAAGAATATTAGAGGTATTGAAATATTAAATTTATTACATGCATTTCTTTGACTTTAAGATTTAAGAACGATTTGCGTTCAACAGACCATACATATGACCATACAGACCATACATCCATCCATACATGTAGCATCATGATGCAGAACTTGTCATATATATGTGAATTGTAAATGCAGAATTTTTAGTATATCTTGCTAACTTATGATTGATAGAGTGAATGATTGTTTTATAAATTTGTTTGTTTCTTGCTATTATGAGGATTCCATAACCATCAAGATGATAAAGCTCAGCTTCTCACCATACTTGTAAAATTGTGACGTAATGTTGAAGAAATTGCGATGAGTAGATAATTTATATTTCTAGCGAAGTAGGTGTTCTGATAAACAATGTGTTTTATTATAGTCCCTGTGCTCTCATTATTTCATGAAAACATTTTATTCTTACAAGATTGTTTGTTAATCTTCATTTCATTGTAATAGATTTAAATTAAGTATTTATAACATATGGTCAACAACACTTTGATAATTAATAAGGTCTTGTGTTAAATTATATTTTGGTTTTGATTAACAATTCAAACTATTGAATTTACAATTTTATAATCTGTCATAGTTTGGATAAATCTTGGAATTAACTTTGGTACTTCTTGAAAATTTTCAAGTTCATGATATGATACTACAAAGTAATAGAAATTTTGATCCAATATTATTTGTAAATTAAATATAAATGACTTTTAAGTGAACTTGATCTGACAAGCTAGAAATGATATAAATTCTGGTAGATGTTATTTATGTACCTTTTATCTATGATAAACTCTCAGCCTCTTTTTTTTTTTCAATTTTATTTTGTTCTTATGTAAGAAGCAAGCTATTTTTATGTTAGATGAGAAAATGAGAAATTTGACTGAGAATGCGTTGAGAATTTCAAGTCTGTATAGTGCTGTTAGCAGTGCAGTAAGCCCGAACGAATTTTTCTTACATTAGAAAATTATATGAGTAACGTCTGATTTAAGTTGTTCTTCGAATCAGTTACAGTAGGGGGTTTCAGAAATGTGTATTTTTTAGATGTTCTGGATAGTTTACATGTTGTGATCGTAATCTATTTAGTAGTACAATTGCTTCCAGAGAGCAATGAAATTCTTAAAACAAGTGTTTTTGTTTGTTTATGTAAAAATTCTGTTTTTTGCTAAGTAAAATTTGGGGTATTATCCATTTTTGTCTTATTTTCTTTCTAACCCTTGGTAATAATTCTCTTAAATAGGTCAAATGTACTTGCATACCTGATTCGAGGAGTTATTTACATGACTTGGTGTCAGACTCTTATATTGTTTTGATAACAATTTGTGCCTGTGAGTACTAATACATTAGGATTTTTAAAGTTACTACTCGAACCCCGTCTTGCAGTGTTCTTGCTCTGACCCAGTTTTGCATGTATAATGGTAGTCAGGCCAATTTTTGTTATAACTCATATGATTAAAATTGTGTATGGAGGTATGAGCTCTCATATTAGCTGTAAAATTTAGAGAAAAAAATGGCAGAGTTTCCATTTGGGAAGTTTATTGCAATTCCTTATTTTATTCGTAATTTATGCGGAACCATTTGTTGGTTTTAGGGCTCAAAACAGTGTGTGGATTTATATTTTTGTATTTAAACATGTAGTATTATATAATAGATTTTTGTATTTGTGTGATACGTGATCTGTATTGGATTCGTCTTGTAAGTGATTTTATCAGGTATTCAATTCTAAATCTTACAAGGATAGTTTAGTTTGGCGATACAAGGCGCCATCTAGGAAGTTTAGTTTAGGAGCAAACTTTTGAGTGACAGTGGTATACACTTCAGGTATTAATATATGAAAATACTAGGTTTACTATTCGACAGTAGCGAGTAAACATGGATCAAATTTTACGTAACACTTTCGACACATCTTTTATGCTATACAATGTTCTTGAGTATCATCCGACCGGTTTGTGCAAGAAAAAAGTGTTTCACGAAATTTGACTTGCTTGTAAAATAATTTCGCACATAAATATTTATAGATTTTCATATGCATGTGGTATTTGTCACAAAAAATTGTGTATGGAGAAAGATACAAAAGGTTTTAATGGAAATTACCAAAAAAAAGATTAAAAAAAAAAAAAAACACAGAACAATATGCGCAATCAATTTAGTCACAGAGCCATATATGCACAAGAGCTAGAATGACAATTGCCTTAGAAGCATGAAACGCAAAGGATCTCGAACGACAAATGAATTACTTTTTTAAAAAAGAAGACGGTATTTTGAGAAGAGCCGTTGGTAAACAAACCTTTTTGACATTTATGTCTCTTTCGTTGCAAAGCTTCGAAGCATACCAGGTGTATCGGACCTTATTACGAAAGATCGAATATAATCTATCGATTGTATTTTAATAATATCTTCGTGAAACTGCATTACGGAACTACTCTTTTTATTGTCAACAACGTAGCAGTATTGCACGGTGGCTCAACTGGTAGAGCGCTCACCTCTGGTGCTAGGGGCCGTCGAGTCGATCCCTACTCATGCCCTGTGGGCTTTGTGGTGGACAAACACCGTGAGCGTGGGTTTTGTCGGGTTCTTCCGTTTCCTCCGACTTTTTTCATTTCACCAATTCATCCCATCATCATCCATACGGTCTGAGACATAGTTGCCTAAAAAAACCTAGCAGTATTCAGCTACATTCGTGAAACAGTTTTTGTTTTGCGCACAAAATTGTTAACGTTTCAACGCAATCGTTTGTGTAATAACAAAATGTTTCGCAGTTATATTTTTCTTTCTTTTTCCTATAGACTCGCAATTGGCAGAATAGTTAGTGACCCTAGCATTTTCGTGTATTAATACATGAAGGCAGCACATGAAGTCTGCCCCTAAAACTAAACTTCGCAGACTGTGCCCTCTCCTTGTTAGTGGTGATTCTGGTGCTTCGGAATATACAAAAAGATTTGGTGTAGAGGGCGAAATATTCTTAAGTATCTTGTAATTATTTTTTGGAGTATTTCTAGCTCAATTAATTCCTCAATTAATTCCATTACATGTTAAGGAGAAGTAATAGATCAGACTACGAAATACAGTCCTATATAATAGAAGCATGGTTGATGATGAAGCGCCCCGTCTTGTTCTAGAAGAGGCTCGACATAGATCGTAGGTCTTTTCGCCTTTGTTAAGTATGCGTTGTACTTATAAGTGTTACTCAGTGTTCGATTTGTTATAAATTGCCAAAGGGGGGATACTAGAACTCGTGCTTTCTTGTAAGTTTTCACCTACTACCTATTTAGGTAGAAATGCACTGATTTTATCCCTGGTTGGGATGATATTCGGAATCAACAACCGGGGATGAAATTCTGGAGTGCCAGGGAAAATCCCCGGCATCCCCCACGACAAATCGAACACTGGTGCTACTGTAGTTTTTGGTGTGAAAAAAATTATGACTAAATATTTGATGAATCAACAAATTTTGAAGTTAGTTAATTGATTATGATGTAGATATATGTTTTTCCTCTTACAATTAATTATTATAATTTTTCATTTTTCTGGTGAAGTTTCAAGATTATGATGTGTAAACCAAGATGTTATTATTTGGATTTCTTTCTCGAACGTACGAAATGAAAGTATCGAATGTACTGTAGGGTTGTCACGTAATATCATCTACGTAGATTATTAATTCACTATTAATTATTGGTAATTTGGCTAAATTTATCGTATAGATTACAGAGAGATATGCACTCAATTCCGAGCCTTGACATATTCCAGAATTAATGCATATTTCAGGGCTAAGTTCATCTTCAAAATATACTTTGATCATTCCAGATCTTATTAGCTTCCATATGACTATTACATAATGGTGTGGTAATTTTAGTTGTTGAAGAGGTTAATAGTATTTGTACCACTATACGGAGGTGGTCATCGATGAAACTTGCGTGTACTATTTGTTTGCGCAAGAAGGCATTTTGTATGGCCATGGTTGAAGTTTTAAGTCCGTATTGAACTGAGAATATTTTTCTGAAGCGTATTATGTTTGATTAAATGCTATGGTTACTTTCCAGAAACCATTCTATGCTTCGAAGAATGAGTTATTTGAAAATTTTGGTTAAACAGTATCCCGAACCTTTGTTTAGATATTTTTTGTTTTTTAAAAGTGGTATAATTATGCATTTTGTCCACAAGGAAGGGATCTGTGGGGAGTGAAATATGTTGTTGTATATGTTACATAATGTTTCCATCGCAATGATTGGCCCACAGGCCCACAGATTCTCAAATAGCACTGCATGTTACTACAGAAAATACTTTCCTCGCAATCAAAGCAACAATTAAACCTATCACATCTATTCGCTAATTGTTAGAAATGCCTGGGAAACGCTTTATTATTTATTTTCAGTGTTGAATTGATTAGAATCGTTGGTTTTTATGAAGAGGACTGGAAAAGAAGACATTTGAAACGTGTCTTGAAGCCTATTATTGATAGAAGAAACTGGAAAGTGTTACATGAAATGTGTATAATTATATAATTTTAATTACTCTTGTTTCATTGGAATCTATGGTCTTCTGACAGAACGAAATACTAGAAGAAACGTTCATTATTTGTGTAATTTGAATGTTATCGAATTTCGACTTAACACTTCGAATCCAATATCTGACTCGTACCATGAGATGACCAAATGTTATCTTTCTCAAGGAATAACAATGGAATCGCAAAAGTAAGCTTTTCTTCCATAAACTTTCATAAATATAATATATGCAGTTAGTTGTTTTTTGATCATAGGTACTCTGTAGATCTGATTTCTAACTTCTATTAATTTTTAGATTAATGTTTATATGTACTGAGCAAAACACTAAATAACAAAATAGTTGACTACTGGGAACAAAACACAAAACTAATATAAATTTTGTTTAAGCAATGTCCATAAGGTGATAAAAAGAACGGAATGACTTTTCTCAAGAGTTTAAAGTAATATTATTTAGAAGGTACGGAGAAGTTTCTTTATAAGGGAGTTTGCTTACTTTAAAACTCTTGATAATATGTTGTGTTTTTTAAACATAGGTATACATGTATTTACGGTATTTCAGTATTACAACAGAATCTACGCGCAAGTTTAATTCAAGCAGCAGTTTCACACGCCCTTATGCCAAAGTAGGAAATATATCTTTGTAACAAAATAAATAAGTCGCCTTCGTATACTCAGTATCGTTTGCCACTAATTATAGTAGAACTAGACAAAGTGTAAACTCAAGGTGTTCTCACTAGCCTTTCACATAGCAGTAACTCACGCAAAGGATCTCATGGGCACTCACATTCAAAATTTATTGCAAAACGTTACTCAAATTGTTTTAAGTAGCTCAAAGTAGATAATTTTTCACGTCTTTAATACAAGGAATGTTTTCACATATGAGACAATCTAATGGCTTCACTATTGGAACATCCCGAAGTATTTCCTTGGATTATGAATTTTATTATTTAATTACAATGAAAACTATTCATCTTAGAAAGTTGCTCTAGCCTGAGAAATAGAGGTTTCTCTAACCTATATAAAATCGTAGTACCTATTACGTATTTATCTTTGTGATATTATCACAGATCACACGAAAAAAACCCTTGAATCTATTTTTTACATTAAGACAGCTAAAAGTAAAATATTGTAATAATTGAAAACAGAATTCACCCCACACAAAAGAGTTAAAAGTGTGAAAAGATAACGAACATAAATCGTGATGCTAATTTTTTTTCCCCTAAGATTAAAGCATTCACTTATTATTAACGGATAATAATATTTAGTGTTCATACTTGCGATCTACTTTCAGGAGTCAAATATTGACTGCAAAAAAAAAATCGATAATACTCGTTACAACATTCTCATTGCGAGAAAAGAAGAAAAGCTGAGACATACTCGAACACTTTTCAGATTCTTCCTTTATACGTATATTTCTAAATGCAGCATAATAGAGTTCCCAAAGTAGACCTTGAAAACATCGTCAACACTGGCCACAGTTAACTACTTGACTTTTGGTCGTCTTTGTACTGGAATTGTTTCGTTTGTGCTGATTATCCTCGCTTGCATAATCAAAGCTGTAGCTCTAATTTTAAAACACAATTTGTTTATATGCATTTTTAATAATATAAGAATGGGAGATAAATTAGAAGAAAAGCACGAGACTTTTATATATATACGAGAAAAATGACAACACATTAGAAATAAAAAGAATATACAATATAGTGAATAAATTCTCAGGCACCCTTTATTGCTATTTCATCCTCGGCAAACATTCTTTTGTCAAATATTTCGCATAAAATTCGAATACACACTCAACCATTTTCTACGTGCCAATGATAAAGATAATCTGAATGTTACAAATTAGGAGAAAGTTACAACCATTGACCACTGTAACAGTTTCAAGATTAGTGTGACTATCAGTTGTACTTAAAATATATATGTGTATAAAAATATATTTAGACATACCAACACCTCCACCGCTGTAAACAGATATCCCACGTTGCCATGGTGGGTCATCTGCATGCAATTTCTCTCTTGGTTTATGTTCTGGACTGCCTCGAGTATACCAGCTGGACTTGTTGGAATATCCCACTACACCAAAGTTTAAAAATTAGTTAATGTTATTAATTGTCGACTCCAGAAGCCAAAGAAAACAAGTGACTTTTACGAAGAAAAAAAGATCTATGTAATCTTTTATATACAACCCGAAATATATGTAACATAAAATGATCATATTTTGTACATAGACACACTAAGATTCAAGCTATCTTTGTACAAAATATGGCAGCTACGTGTCACATGTATTTTAAGTTATATATACAAAATTACCTTCTATACCTTGGCTTCTGGACTCCTCAACTAAAAATAAAACTTTAAATTACTGTTAGTATCTTTCAGAAGTGTGAATATCGGAGTAGGCAGTTAAGAATATGTAGTAACAATGAATTAGAAGGAGGATTATATTAATAATCCGAATCTTAGTAATGTTACTTTCTTCCCGTTTTTATTATTAAGTAATTTCATGAACAAGATATGTTTCACAAATACTTCTAGTTTCTGTTATCCTCAGTTTTTAATATAATTTTATATTTCCAGTACGTTTCGAAACTTCCACGAGTTTCATGAACCCTTAACTCTCTATCGTCATTTGTTGATTGTGTTGCCAGATTTGTGCCCTGCTATTTTCTCTAAGACATTCATTAATTTCTTCAATATACTACAATTATTAGTATTTAGCTCTGTTCTTTCTTAATTTATAGAGTGCCTTTCATACACTATTGTACATCTCTGCCATACTGATGAAAAAGTGACTAAAAATAAATATTTATCCGATAGATAGTAGTAAGAACACAGAACTAAATACTGATAATGGAAGTGTATTTATAAGAACATTATAAATATATAAGAGACAATAGCAGTTTCCGAATCTGAGAACAAACGACAATCTGGCGATTATAACATCCATGAAACTTTGGAAACGTACTAGAAATATAAAATAAAATAAAGAATTGGGGATAACAGGTACTAGAAATAACTGTAATTTATGTATAACTTCTAAAGGACCATTTACATAATGAGAGTATATATCCTTATACGTCAATTCGCTGTAAATAAATCATATTTTATTCAATAATTTAGGAGAATTTGTGGTTTGCACAGAAGTTCCCTTTGACACTTTAATAGAGCACAAGAAGAGTACGGTCTGAGCCTTAGATGCCTAGAGGCCATAAATAAAATTAAAATTCGTACAAGAAAAGTAGATAGAACTAATTCCATCCCTTCATTGCTCTTTCAATCAACTAATATATTGTGAATAAGAAAAGAAAATATAGATTTGTTGAATCTTAAAAATATTTAGCATTAGAAACAATGATGAAAATAAACTTAATATTGCAGAGGTGAAATAAATTTAATTCGTTAGAACTCCTGGAGATTTCTGATAATTCGTCAAATGTAAATGGCGTAATTAATAGTTGATTATTGTAGTTTAGTAAATAGGGTTTGCAAGATTTAAATGGGTAATTTCAATCATTAGATTATTAATAATATCTGTTAGTTATAATGTAGTCAATATGCATGAAAAATAAACATTATCTTTCAATTTCTTTAGTTAATAATAATCTCGTATTTTGTACTTACCATCGTGCCGATTATTCACATTTAGATTCGTAGATCGTGATTTACTGTTAACTGTTATTGGAGATTCTATGCGTTCGCGGCTGGATCGACTAGATTTTTGACTACCAACTCTTAAAGAAAACGGAGATCCTAAAAGAAATAAAACATTGATTTTGTATTTAGAAAAATATAAGAAGATTTGTAAAAATAATATTACTTATATCAACAATATTTTTGCTGACAAATTTACTAAGAAATAAATTGCATTGTTACATATTTTAAACCGAATACTTTTTTTCTGAATGTGCATATTGAAAACACCACGTGTCACTATCTAGAACTTCCAAATAATTATAAGAAAATGCGTTTATGGAAAACCGTAGTCACAATTTCATTTGATCCAATCAGTCTTCATCAGGAGAGTTGAAAGAAAAAAAAAATCGTTTAAGCTACCATAAACAGTTTATGCAAGATTAAAGGGAGAAACATAATTACTGTCTAATTTAGACTAAGGATTGTTCTATTATCTTATGGTCAATTTGTGATACAAATATACATGTTGCAGATATTTTTATTTATTTATTTATTTATTGAAAGGGAGATTGAAAGCACGACAACGAGTAATAGATACCATTATGGCACAGCTACGTTTCCATATTTTTAAAAGCTTTCAAATGGTGCGATGAAAATTTAACTTAAATATTGCTTTAAATTGTATAGCAGAGACTGCTGTTAGAAAGAACAAACTCTGATTTATACCCTAAAGTCTTAAAGAATTTGCTTGAATCTCGACTGACTCACTAATTTAAATTTCCAAGAAAAATATCGTGTATGCAAGAAACTTCAAATACACTTGATTTCAGTCCCATTTGTTTTATGGTGTTACCAATTGGTTATCTATAAAAATTTCAAATGCTTATTACATCCACGTCATATGCGAATGCTTTCACAAGTACGAATGGGTTTAACGAGATCGTTCTATAGAAAAACTGAATCTGACCATAGAAAATTATTTCAACTGGGGATGGATGCACTTGGGAAATTCTACTTGGCTAAGATATCTGTCAGCAATAGAAGTACCTAGTTGTACGAGAAATAAAGATGAGACATCATATACTTCAAAAAATGTTAGTTTTATAGAAATTTGTGACTTATGATAGGAAAATTCATTGTCATATTGATCTACAAACACCGTATTATTAACATTTACCATTCGATCCTCTTGTTTGTCAAGAATTGGGGAGTAACTCCTCCAACTTCTTGCTTCTTCCAGTGACCGATTTATTAAGTTTGACGTACGCTACTTCTTTACTAGAGGTAGATATCCCTACAGAACATATTTATTGTGCAGGTCCAAAATCTCAAGTTTTAGGATTTACATCACTTGAGAAATAACAGACTCATTTGTATAGCTTCTCTTGAGTAAAACATTACTTAGTTACCAAGATTATACACTAAGTTTAATGAGTAGAAGATGGCTGAGTAGAATTCCAGTGAACATCTTTAGTGAACTCTAGGTTTTATTCCTCATCGACTTCACATCATTCTTCAGGGGAGTAAGTTTCATTGGTGCATGCATGTGTTTGTTGTTTCTTCGGTCAGAAACAAAGGAATTTGATTGGCAATAAAAATGTTAATATTGTATTGGCTTTCCTTTATAAAGTGAAATTTTCTATTTAACGAAAATTTTAAAACATTGATAGTTTCATATTGAACGGTATGTTTCCCCATTGTGTGTAAAATGTTAACATGAAAAGCTAAATTTTATTAAATTTCTTACCGTTTAGTCCTATACCTTAGAATACTTGAAAGTCGATAGTTTTATTTCTAGTTGTTAAATAGAGAATTTGAGAAAAGATCAAAGTTATTTTTTTAAATTTAATGTAACTTATATAATTAAATCCTAATCATGATAGTTAACAGACTAAAAGAGATAAGTAATTAGAAAATAGATTATAAGAAACAGTAACAAAGTATATTAGGCGAAACGATGCTAAAACGTTTTTAAAATTTGTGATCAGCAAATAGTACATTTTTTTCTGCTACTCTTACAGTAAATAGATATTTCGTGATAGGTTTCCGATTTGAGGACTTTTGTTTCGTGAAATATTTTAATAAGAAAAAAAACTAAACAGTTGGTTTGTTCAAATAAGTAAAATACAGTACAAGTTAATCATTTATCATTGAATATCACATTTTCACTTTTGAAAATTTTAAAGGAAGAAACAAAACTATTTTACAGAACAAAGCCATTTCAATAATTAACAGAACTACATCGTACAACATTACTAGAATGCATGTGGTCGTGCTCTTTCTTCAAACGAAGCGTTGTAGTAAGAATAATATGATAATATTTGGAATTCAATACACTAATAAACGGGAATGTGGCATTTTAATAAGCTATTCAATTACGGAATAGTTCGTGGATTCAGATTGTTTAATTGACGAAGCTTGTATAAACATAACATTATATATTAATTTAGTGGGAAGAACTCCTTTTGTAAATATAGTGTATTTTAGTATGTATTTTTTTTTTATTTATCTTAATACAAACATACTACTGTGTTTATATCTTCCAGTCAGACAAAGGTTAGTAAATCTTACTGTGATGTATGTATCTATCCTTGTATATATTTTAGAGAAGTTCGGTAAAATATTCGCAGTATCCATTATACATTCAAGTTTGGTCTAGTGAAGGTGAGTATGAACAATTTATAAAATTATATGAATGTAATGAGTGGAGATATGGAAAAGCTTGACTGTTGTTGTGATCTATAATTCATTTCAATCATTTCATTAAGAAATTACATTTCTTTCACTAGATGTACGTTACAACTATTAATCAAAACTGACGCGGCATATAATGTATTCATGGTAGAATGCGATACATATTTTACTTTATATCCTTCCGGATGATATATAATTAGGTTATCATCTGACAGCATGCCAACCAGGTAATTTGTGTCTGTACGGAAGAATATGCAACTGTGGAAATTATTTTCTCAAAATATGATTTATCATCACAAGTAATACACATGCATGAATTTCTTTAATACGTAATTTTACTATTTACATAATTGCAATTATACTTTAATTTTAATATCGCATAGTAAATCTTCCTTACCTCTAATTTCTGTGCCATTGAAATAAATGTAGACTTTATATTTTCCAGCATCAGCAGGAAGGAATGTCACTTTATACAATCCAGAAGTCTGTTTTTCCATTCTATGTGGCACTGAGCGTCCATTGCAGACAATGTCTAAATGAACATCACCTAATCCACCAGTTCCTGTTGTGTCACACATGAAACTAAACACCTGACCTGGCACTGCTCCTTCAAATCCATGTAGCTGAAAATATGCATAGACAAGAGTAAGACATTGTAATGGAGGTATAAGGTTGAGCTCGAATTTATTTAAAATTTATTATTCCATACAACCATTTAAAACAAGATAAATAGAAGAAAATGTCTTGAAACATACTACTGAAATATTTTAAAATGAATTTGTGACTATCTGAGAGTAATGTGATTAAGAAAAACAGAAATATCTTCAAAGTGAGACCCTGCGTTGTAATTTGTTCGCAATCTATTACATATTTAAATGTAACTCTATCATCTTTTAAAATCAATTTACCATTGACATACTTTATTATTATCTCTCATATTCAAGATGTATATCACTGCCTAAACTACTCCAGTATTGAAAATTAAACTGCTGTAGCAATTCTGACTCTTTATTAGAAGACTTAAAATTCACAAAGAACAAAACCATTTTTTTTCCTAAGATATGAAATTTCTTGCGTATGTATTACATAGCATAATTATAAATCACTGGCAATAAATGTTCAAGAAACCCCACCTACGAAGCTCACAAACAGTGATAAGACAAAAATGAAATATAATATGAATTAAAGTTAAATTTTATTAGATAATAACGGATATTATTTCAAACCCGAAATTCCCAAAACGTTTTTACATTTGGGTAAAGAGTAAATAATAGTTTTTACAGTAAAAAAATTCTTTGAGCGACACATTTTACGTTACAAGTACACCCTTTTACGCAACACCCAAACAAGTGAACATTTATTGAAATCCAAAGATATTCATAAACCTCATATCGAAATTATAACCTAAGCTAAGACATTTTATTATCAAGTTGAAATTAGAAATATATAAAAGAGACACAATTTATTTTTGCGTCAATGCCCATTTAATACGGGAAAAATTAAACTAGTTTAAAATGAAATTTTGCCTTAAAGTAATATTTATAGCAGTGACGGTTCTTTGTTTTCATTTTTACGTGACCATACTGGTAACTTTTTTTTTTAACTTTTAATTTTGGTTAATCTTCGACTCTTTAGAGTCTATATTGGATTTCTTAGTTGTTTAGTGCTGTATGGTTTCCACTAACTGTATCTTTGTATCTCCTTTATATTAGGTCTTGATTCTTTACTAGCATAAAGGAAAGTCGGAAGGACAATTTAAGGTAAAATGAAAATATAAAAGAAAGGGATACTTAGATGAAGATTATTCCAATTGTATAAACATAATACACACATGTAACACTGTTATATTTAAGCTCTATTTAAGGCCATTTACGATTAAGAACTAAGGAATGATAACACACGTGTACAAAGCTCGATGAAGTACCACATAGCGTAGGATTCTTGTTATCTGAATTGTTTGTTTATATTTTCTGGTTATCTTCTTATTGATAAGTTTTTCTTCCAAATTCTGACTTAGTTTTTTTCAATGTTTTTATCACGCTCGGTTTATCATCTTCATCTATTTGTTTTCTCGGTTCAGTGTTTCTTATGCTGGTTTCTGTTTTTTTCATTTCCACTCCCGGCGTAATAATATTTATCCTCGATTTATCCTTTAAAATTCTTTTTCGCTTATTTTTGTTTGTTTTCGTGACTTTGTTGTAAATTTACTTAGTATTATTAGCTTTCTAGTTTTATATCATTATTCATTAAAAATTGCTGCTGTTATTTTATTGAGGTCGGTAAGGAAATTCTTACTTTTATTAAAACTTTTTTTAATGATGTTCTGTATAGTTTGCGTTGAAATATTTACATGTGATTTGCATCATATGATAAGTTTCTTTCACTACAATCGCCATATTCTGAATCTTAAAGGAAATTAGGAGACCGGAACGGAATATGTTAAATAATACAATGAGCATTGTTTTCATACGAAGAGTTTGAACCAAGTTTATTATTATTATTATTATTGATTGATTGAAAAATTTAAGAACGACCTACTTAATGTTTAGAATATGGTTCCTAGTCATAGTTTCATCTACTATGCTAAGATTGTACAATATTTTGATGTTCTAGTTTCTCAAAAAGTACAAGGACTTTTTCTAGATTTGTCATATCCCTATCAGTTTATTATAACATACAGTAAGTACTGTTATAAAGCTCATCGGTGTAGTGTTGCAAACTTTAGATGTTGATATATTTGAAACCAATCGACTCAATAGTGTCTACGGTTAAATCCTTGATTTTTATAGGTGTAGTAGACGTATCTTCAAGTCAGGCATTACATTGATATCACAAGTCTACTGCTGTAACTAAAAACTGGTCTTGTTTCCATGACTTGAAATTAATAAAATACGCTGACGAGGCTTACTTTAAACTTACCAAAAATTATATATATATATATATATATATAAAGTAGCAGTTTCGATATTCTAAACATACCTACATCAGACAAAATATCGAAGGGATATTGTTAAAATACCGAAACTGTTACATTATTCTTAGTTTTCTATTGAAGCTTGTCAGCCTTGTCAAGTATAAGCCTTGTCAGCGTGTGTTATTAATTTCCAAGTCATGCAAACAAGGCCAGTTTTTTTAGTTTTTAGTAAAGTTTTGTGAGTGTGTGTTATAAATTTGCTACTGTATTTCAATATTAACTTTTCGTTTAAATATTTCTACTTCGTGACAATCACTATTACGTAGTAGCTACAGCAGATTTGCTAGATAAAGTCAAACCTTCTTGGATTTATATTTGTATCTCGTATTCATATTTACCCTTAAATCTCCGAATAAATGTTTAAAGTAAAGCCCTGTCCATAATAACAGAAATATTTACATGAAATATTTATCGACACAAATAGACCTACTTGTTGAAAGATACACATAAAAACTGTCGCTGTTGTGACCGGGACTTGAACACGAATCTTCCAGTTGTCATACAAGGATTATAATCACTAAACTATCACAGTCATAGCCAATATCTTTGTATACGGAGCATTCGTTATGCCTCAACTGACTGAAGAGATTTTGTTTTTGTGCGTATCTTCCTTTGGATGCTATTTTAAAATTTATTATAGTACATCATAAAAAAGATTCTCACTCATCCAATATAATACAAATCCTACAAACGAATCGAGTGTAGTCTCCTACAAACGAATCCCCTTTTTTGCTGGCAAGAAATATTGATACCTTAATTGTAGTATATATCTTCTAATAACTAGATTAATTTACAACAATATTGGTATCTAGCTGTTTATTGTGACAATGTTAACAATGAATGTTTAATTCGTTATGGATACTTGAATACTAATTTAATATTAATTTCAGTAAGAAAGTCAATGTTTACTAATGATCTTGCATCGCTCCAACTAACCAAGGTCTGTATATTATATTATATTTAAAGTGCTAAGGTATCTAATTAGCTCTGTTAATTTACTGTAGTAAGTACACTTTACTTTTATCTTTGTTAATTAGAATTGCAAAATATCTTTTTTAATGTCAAAGAGAAAGTTTGAGTTTTTGTTATCAACACAATAGTTATAAGGTTTTCTATTTTTACCTTTGAAGATAGTATTCAATTTGTCTCGAAATCACGGTGTTGTGTCATTGTGTTTTATTCACTTGTTAAAAAACTGCGAAATTGTGTTAAGAAGCTAAATAATTATTATTCTGAAGTAATTTGAGAGACAACAGTGGTTACTTCGTCTGTGTTTGTTTCCCTCTTTTCTCCCACTCTCTCTCCATCAGTGTGTGTGTGTGTGTGTGTGT
>JAGDQP010009572.1:44473-58529 GCA_022664845.1 Lepisma saccharinum
TGTGTGTGTGTGTGTGTGTGTGTGTGAGAGAGAGAGAGAGAGAGAGAGAGAGAGAGAGAGAGTATGCACGTGCGTGCGCCTGCATTTTTTCTGTAATAAATATAATGAAGATAAAATAACAGAATTGCCAGTTCCATTAATTCCTATAATTCTTGTATGTCAATGAAATAATTCTTATTTCGTTTGTGCATCATCTAAGAAAAATTCAATTGTTCTCAGAGGTGTTCTAATTTTTCAAATAAAAACACAACAACTTTAATAAAAGTCTAAGGAAGCATTAGATGTGACAGCCTTTTGAGATAAATTACGTTTAGTTCATTTACCTTAATACCGTTGGGATCAAACACAAAGCAAGTGAAGGGGCCTCCCTGTATATGTTCACCTCCATAAGTCACAGCAATTGTCCATTCTCCGACCTCATCTGGTTGAAACGTTGCCGTGTAAACACCATCATTTTCATTCACAGGACATGGAAGTTTTCTACCAGTCGGTGATTCGGCAGTTACATCAATATGTCCACCTCCAGCACCATTCGAATTTATCTGCAATATTGGATATTTATTGAAATAGGAATAACTGAACTATCAGATAAAGAAAAAAGTAAATCATAATCATAACTCAGCTTACATTACTTTTTAACTTAAAGAAAAAAAAATACATAAACCTTAATTGCGTTAGTAGAGTATATAATTTACTCTTATTTATCATCATCAAAGACGAAAATAATTAACGGGAAGCTAATTTAACTATTTAATGGGTTCACTCGTGTCGTTTTGTCAGGAGCAGGTGAAAATCTCCAAAACATTCATACGTGAACACACTCCAACAACTTCTGATTAGCCATTAACCTGTTTAGCTGGATTAGCAACAACACCATTTAAGTTTTACTTATTACTAAATATCTCCCCGAATTTACCCCAAATATCTCCTGCTTTATTAACTGCATCACGTCAGGTCTAACTTGATTTCTATTAATGATTAATTGTTATTTCCCCAAAGAAATATTAGGGGAAATGTTTCTAGGTTTCTTGAAGAACAGCAACATAAAGATGGAAACCGTTAAGGAAGCTCAACAAAAGTTTCAACAGAAAACCCATCACAACACAATCACATAACAGGATCATTTTCATTGCTTTAAACTTATTTTCAATCAGTAAAATGAAGATAATAAAGTGTGCTTTAAAGTTGGAAAATTCAGGTAGCTAACATCAAAATGGCAGAACATCATCGATGTTTCGGAAGATACAACCTTAGCAACAACTGTTCTGTAAAAATCAGAAGGCTAAACAAAGGTCAAGCTGAAACAAAACCTACGAATAAAATCCTTTGAAAGAAAATATACGTTAAATGAAATAGAAGTTAAGGAGAACAATAGAAATAGAATAAAGCTTTGTAATTTCGTCCATTAGTCCATTAAGTATACGTGGCATTTCTTTATATGAAATTGCCTTAGCGAGACAATTTTGATAAATCCTAGTGTACATTCTTCTATTATATGTAGAATTGTTATGTTGATGATACCACATTATGATTAAAATTGAATCACTACACACATGAACACATTTTTAGGAAGTAATGAATATAAAGTTTCTTAAAAGTTGGCTATAAACATATTATAGAGTAAGGTAAGCCGTCAAAGTAAGTATATAAAGAGAACATGCAAAAATTATAACTTTTATGGTGATAAGTTAAAGAGGTTTCTTAATTTTTTGAATATATATATGGTAAATTTATGACAAGAAGAAAGGAATATACTTACAGTACAGCTCTTGTTCCATAGGCGAACATACACCCTTAAACACTAATATATAGAGCTTACGAAATTTCGGTATTAATACCATAGACTTGCTGTAAAGGAGGAGAGACGCACACACGTGGACAGAACAAAAGACTAGATGACACTAGCGACACGTAGCGGACGGCGCACCGTTTGGAGAACAGTTGACGCGCGGAACAATTGACAACTGTACAGTGTGTAAGTTCGGGATGGGATTGTGGAAGGAAAAGTGTTGAAAATGCAGAGAAAACGGATTGGAGTTATTGAAGGTTAAGTCCAGGAGACTTTTTCGCGCTTAAACCATGAATAAAAGCGTCCTCCCACAGACGACGTGTTCAGATGCTGGTCATAGGGGGTGAAATGTGGATTATGGCAACCAGGAAAGATAGATCAAAATTGGTGTTGTGGGACTCGGTGTGTAAGGAGACTGGGGCATAAGGTTTGTTGATTGTGCAAAAGTGACGATGCTTGTTAATACGAAAATTCAGAGTACCACCTGTTTCCCCCACATAAAAGACATCACAGAACTTGCAGGTTGGGATGTATATAACATTAGAGGTGTGGCATGTACCCTTGGGATTTAGGGTGTACCGGCTATTATCAGTATTGATAGTGACTGTGGGAGAAGGATGAAAATGAAGCAGGTCTTACATCTGGGTTTCATGTATGCATGGGCGCCGGTTTGTGGTGGTGGCGAGGAAGGATAAGTACGGACTACGATGTTTCTAAGATTAGGTGGATGCTGAAAAACTAATCTAGGTCTGGTGGGGAATACTGACCTTGTGTCTGGGTCAGATTGGAGATTGTGGAAATGAGAGTGTAGGATTTGTTTGACCTTGGTTAGTTTAGGATGGAACTGGGTAATTAGAGCCGGTGAGCTGGGAGCTGGTGGGCCGGGAGCCGGTGGGTTGGGTGCTGGCGGTTGGGGGTTTGAGTGGGTTGAATGTGTAAGGATGCACGGCGAATCTGTTTGGTTACAAGGTTAGATGGGTAGCCATGGTGACTAGAGCTTCCTGGAGGCGTTGCTTGTATGTTTCAGTAGCAGAGGTGGTGGAATTCAGGTGTTGTCCTCTAAGTGCAAGGGAGAAAGGAATCGCTTTCTTGGTATGGTAAGGGTGGGAACTCGAGTTGTGTAAATGCTGCATGTGGTTGGTAGGTTTTATGTGAACGGAAGTATTGAGGGCGTTTTTTTTCTAAAGTGATGTCCACGTCAAGGAATGTGGCTTCTGTTAGAGATGGACCAAGTGAACTGAACAACATGGAATTGATTCATCTGTTCTAGGAATATGTTGAGACTGGTTTCACCATGAGTTCATAACATCAGGATATCATCCAAGAACCTTATCCAGAGTAGTTGGGCCAAGGGCTAAGTTTGTAGAAAATCATGTTTGAGCTTGCCCATAAACAGATTAGCATTAGAAGGTACCATTCTCGTACCCATAGCTGTGCCTCGGATCTGAAGGTAGTGTTTGTCGTCAAAGGTGAAGTTGTTACATGAGTTACATGGCCAAGTTAAGAAGGAAAGCTGTGGTTGGAATATGAGGTTTGGGTCTCTGGTTAAGGAAGAATTCCAAAGCTACTAAGCCATGGGTATGAGGAATGTTGGTATACAAGGAAGTAACATCTATGGTACAATGCAGTACGTAAGAAGGAACAGGTGGTAATTTACGGATAATTTCTAATAGGTGGTAGGTGTCGCGTGTGAAGGCAGGCAGCACTTGAACATGTGGTTGGAGGAAGGAGTCAACAAGAGCGAAAATGCGTTCGGTAGGAGAATTATAGCTGGCTACAATGGGTCTGCCTGGGTTACCTGGTTTGTGGATCTTCGGTAATAGGAAAATGTCGGGGAACGTGGATTGTCCAGGGTTAGGTACTTGTAGGTGGGTATAGGTTAGGTCTGTGGCGGAGGGTTTGAAGGTGCTGTGATCAGATAGTTGACGGAACGCCTCCTGGAAGTAGTCAGCTTCGTTTAAGACTTATGTAGTGGACCCCTTATGTCGTGGTTCTTGCGTAACGCTACAAGGACTCTGCGTTGGTTATGGATTAGGTTAGGTTGGTTGGTAATCTGATGTAAGAACTCAGTATTGGTGCTGATAGAGATAACTGAGGAGATGTAACGTTCGAGGGTATGGTTGCTAGGAAGTGAAGGTGGGTCCATTATTGGAAGGTGAGTCTGGAATAGGTGGATTTTGGCCCGAAAATAGCTCCATCTTAGTCCGCAGGCAAAGGAAAGGATATCTTTTAACAACAGGAAGTGATTGTACGACTTGGAGGGGGAAATTCTTTAGTGAGAATGTCAGGTCCAGATTAAGTAAGGTTATGGCTGGATAGGTTTACGACGGTAGTAGCAGTGGAATTTCCCGGGCGGTCCGGTATTTCTGAGGATTGGGTCGTGAGTGCAGATTGTTATTATTACCGAGTGGTTGGGCTGTGGGAGTAGGTAATGTACGAGTGGAGTAGGGAGTAGGTGTGTCGTCCAAGTCTTTTGTTCTGTGTGTGCGTCTCTCTTCATCTACAGCAAGTCTACGGTATTGATACCGAAATATCGCAAATACTCTACGTATTAATGTCTAAGTTCGTTCGCCTATGGAACAAGAGCTGTAAGTATATCCCTTTCTTCTTATCATAAATTTACCTTAAATTGCCTTTCCGGCTTTTCTTTATGTTAGTGATATGTTAGTGACATATATATATATATATATGTATGAGGTAGATAATTTGTTTATTCGGGTTGTAAAGTATATTAGACAAAGTTATAAATACGGTAAATAACTATTTGTTGCTTCTGTACAGCTGATTTCAGAAGATGGGCTAAAATTAAAAATGATACTGGTATCTCAGATTTCAGTTGCACCGTGATTATGCTGAATGCTTTATTTCTTCTAACCAGTTCACTGATCCAACAACTGATATATAGGAATAATTGATGAAATATTGAAACACTTTTCAATATACGACTCCATCAGTATAGAAATTTTACCTGCGAGGGAGGCATGCTAGTGCTGGAGTTAACTACTTTAAGCATAAGTAACAGTAAACAACGATAGATAGAGACTAGCTGGTTTGGCGTAATGGTTAAATTATCGGGTACCGTAGCTGGCCGGGCGACCCAGGTTCGATTCCTGGCGAAGTCACGATTGTTTTCCTTCTCTTTTTAAAATAAATTCTTTGTACTTCTAAATAATTGCTCCCTTTTGATTCCTTTTACATTTTTCAACGTTTAACAAATATCACTGGCAGATTAGAAAAGTCAGGTTATACCGTTATACCCATTTTTCAAATTTTACACAAAAATAGGGTAGAAGAATTAGGCTAGATGCTTTTCTTTTCATTATAACCTATAGGACACAGTTGTTTTTTCAACGTCATTCTAAATTACGTACTCCCTTGCGGCATAATTCTTATACCGACTGAGTAGTTTCAATATTGTAATTTTGTGATACACAGAATTAATTTAAGCATTCTGAAATAGGTGGGCAAATTGACACGTCATGTTGTAGTTCAGCAAAAGCAAAATTTTTTGTCAAACCTTGATAAAAAATATCTAATTTGCTAATCTTCCAAACATATAATCAGTTTCCTCTCTAAGAATTTTACATAAGTAATATCTATATAATTTAAGAATATGGTGATTGCACCACTAAAATTCTTTCAGACAACATCTACTCACCAGTACTTCAACAATTGATCCAATGGCACAAGGGTCCATGCCTGGGAATGAAATTTTGGTAAGCTCTGGCATCACTCGGATGTTAATAGGACATCCTTTCACAATTTCACCTTCATTATATACTATCAGCTAAAATGAAAATAAACGATATTTGTAAACTGATATCAAAGCCGCCAACTGTTAATTTATAACAACAAAAATAATGTTACTTATCGTTCAATACTTAGTGTTGAAAGTATTAAATGCTTGTCTCTGATCCAATAGAATACAATCAGAACTTTAAATTGAGTTTCTTTTACGTGTACCAGGAACAATGGTTCGATGAATTAAGCAAGTAGAATTACAGAAGCTGTATTAATCACATACCTTAAAAAAGACAATGATAACGCCTGCAATGTTATTAAGAAAAAATACTACTTGTGTGCAATATACGACGTTTCATCAATCTAACATGGACATCTTTGGGATAATGAACACGTAACAGGAATCAAGAAATCGAAGGAAGTATTTGCAAAAGTATATAAGTATAAAAGTCTGAGCTTAACAGGGTTGTGATGAAAGCATATTGAAGGTAACTTTTTCAGTTTAGGTAAGTTACTGCTTTTTTGTGGAGATTTGAATGTCTATTTACTTTACAGTTTTACTAAAGTGTGTAAGAACAGAAACTTGTATTCAGGAGAGGATCTTTTAATATAAGAAAGATCGTCTCTTTGACGACCTGTCGATGTGTGAATCTCAATTATGAATGATACATGATTACAGAAACAGTAACTTACCTAAATTTTGAAGTGACCTGGTTACGTTAATCACAATGTGATTAGACCAAAGATTTAATATTTTTGCACTTTAATGAATATTTTTTACTTCTTCCGTTCCTTTCCGTATTTCTTTGACAGATATATTATTCCCGAAGATGGCAGGATTAACGTTGATATTATTAAGAAAATTGGAGACATTGATACATAAATACAGTAATTGTTTATTGTACTGCCTCTTCTCACAACAGGTTATATACAAGCAACAAAGTTTAAATTTAATGGGTTCTTGAAGAAAATATACAATTGTCCAAAGACTTTTATCGAGAAGTTTCACAAGCTTGTTCAAGGGTGAAAGAAAAGTCTCTCAATAATGGTTATTTCTGTCTGATATCACTTCTATAGATAACGTAAAGTAAAGATATCTCCAAAAGTATTAACGTTTTTATTAATATTAATAACATGATCCCAACTTTTCTCGACCTTCCATCACTCTTACCTGATGAATCCCAATTTCTGTGGGGATGAAGGTTCCTTTTCCTCCAGTTCCACTTAGAGAAAGCCTACAATCAATCTTCCCAGAAGGACCAACGACTTCAGCAGTCACCTCTTTTGGATTTATGTCACTGGACAGGAAGTCAATCTTAAAGTGAGCCTGAAATAATGGGTTACGACATTGTTAAAGAAATATGAATTTCAACAAACTTCATAAACACTATTATTAGGAAAATAACCTACAAGAATTCATTAACTCATAATTTATAAAAACTTCCAATAACCCAATTCCAATACCCACACAGCACACAATGTTGAATTAACGTTTTATAAACGTTGAATTTTGACAACGTTGTATTTGGTAACGTTGATTTATACGTTTTATCAACGTAATTTAATAAACATTTAAAGAATGATCAGTATTAAACGTTTATTAAACATTGAATTTAAATTATGCTCTTAAACCTTCTAAAATGGTGGAAAGCACAACGTTGATTAAACGTTGAATGTTTGTGAGATTTCCTAACCTACAGAAACAATTTTCAGTGGTAAGTTTTATGCTTAAACTAGGTGTTATATAATATCATTTTTTCTTGATGGAAATGCACTTCTATTTGACATTCATACAATGCCTACGCTATGCGTTTGTCTTTTGTTCTCTCATGAAAACCGGGAAAGATAGGACATCGGCGCAGCGAGAGATCGAAATGACAGGAGGAAATCCGAATAAGTTGCTCAAATGATTTTTTTTTTATATTCTTCGTAGAATAACTTGTCTCATCTTGTTAAAAGCAATAAATGTGGTACCGACAATTCTCAGACTTACTGAACGAATCAAACAATTCCACGAATCAACCTAATTCTGTCTTCAAAATGTATAACTTTTTTATTTCGTTCAGATGCCCCTTATAGGTAAAAGCATATTGTATGTATGTAACTATATACAATTAAAGAAGACAACTAGTATTTTAGTTTCTGGAGTTGTTATAACATAAGGATTTAACGAACGTTTGGTTTTTTCTCGCATTATTTAAATTGCATTCTGAATATTTATTTTCAATACATTTTTATCTACAGTATCGCTCAGACGTACTATTTCTGAATAAATAAATTACGTTTATGCGTATTCAAGCATTATTTGTCCTCAAGTTTTATTGATCTTCAATTAGTGGTTTCACTAAGAGTCTCCGTCATTACCATGTTGAGAGGTTTGTTAGACTGGTATCCTAGTGGGAGTGAGTTGGAATTACACATTTAGGTCCTTAATATTGTGGGCGAAAGCTTTTACCTTCATTTCAATTCCCAGACTGTTTGTGTTGAGTTACGTGTACAAAAAAACCTATGCGCAACAGCCCATGAAGGGCCAAGGCCTGCAACGCGGCTTTTTGCGGGGGGCACGTGGTCAGATAGGGCTCTTTTCAGCCACTTTGAGTGGCTTTAGTTACCGGTTTAGTCCCCTCACCCCAGGGTTGCCCTCGGTCAAACCCGGATTGTTGGATTGTCACGTCATCGGTCACATTTGTAGAGAAGTAAATTAACTTTCAGAACAAATTTCGTACCTTTACCCCAAAATCCCTACTTATAACGAATCCCTACTTCCTCCAAAATCTGTGCAGATGAACAGAACAATTTAAGTTTCCTAGAGCGTAGCATAGTTCAGTGTTCAGTACGATATGCTTTAATTGAAATTACAATTTTAGGGTTGATTCCAGGTTAAAATCCTTTAATTAAAGGATTTTTCCTGGAATCAACCCTGAAATTGTATCGTACTGAACACTGAAGTACTTGGATTCGGTCTGGGAAATTTTATATTATTCTGTTCATCTTCACAGATTCAAATATTCGTTGTAAGTAGGGATGTTTGGGAAAGGTACGAAATTTGTCCTGAAGGTTGAATTTTGTTTTTCTCTAAACGTTGCGTAACGTTGAATCAACGCCAGTGCCAAAATTAAGTTCCGGAAAAGGTTTAATTCAATGTCTTTAAAACATTTATTAAAAGTCATATTCAACGTTGAATCAACATTTCTTAGAATACTAATCCGATAGTTGTATAAACGTGGAATCAACGTAAATTCAACCAAAATTCAACGTTTATTAAACACTTAAGAAAAAGTTGAATTAACGATTATTTAACGTGATTGTGCTGTGTGGGTAATTTTGTATTACGAATTTATTGTATGAATTTATGTTAAAAACAAACAAAATAAAAAGCGTTGTAACTGTTATCCAATGCGTCAAAGAAAATTAGCGAATTTAGGTTTGGCATAACACAGCTCTTACAGGAAAAGGGAAATGTTTACAGCGTTTCAATGCATAAGGATGCTATAGCAAATGACCAAACAAGTTACTTTTTTCACTGCCTGCAATAGAAATGATAGATGTTTTCATCCATAATATAATTCTCAATTCTATGTCTATAGTTATCTAGCAAATAGTACAGATATGTGATCTGCGACAAAATGTTGGTAAAATTTCTTAAGCTCGATTAAGTGAAGACATTAAATAATTATAGATTCAATTATCGTAGTGGGTTTAACGTGGACCAACATTTTAATACCTACCTATTCAGAATTGGGAGCATTTATTGTCTAGAACATCACAGCATTGTCTAGAATAACAACAAACGAGCAGATATAATAACACGAGAAAAGTTGCACAGCACCAGAAAATAGTAAGTTTTACAATACTATCACTTTGTAGTAGGTACAATAGAGTCGGACAGCTACTATTTACCTGGGAGACACTACCTCCACCTCCTAAAAGGAAGTGTTAAACTTCATTCTACTTATTTCTACTGTTTCACTGTCCAGTTCTAATACATGTAACACCTTTGGGATCGTATTTACTTCGTGATTGGATCTTATGGGCTACAATTGTGCAAAATATTTGAGATGTTGGACTTCGGTAGGCAATGTCTCCACGAAAAGTGTAACTCACGCTGCTTGCATCTACTGTTTGATGGTCCTCTCGTCCGGATTTGTAAATCTCATGTTGAAGAGCTCTTCGGTCTCTAGTGGTTAGTTCTTTTGACTCTCTGTACGTCTAGATTCTGATAATAGCCATTCGCAGGAGAAACACCACACTCGATTTATCTTCTGGAACGATTCCCTTGCCGTGTCAACCGCTCAATGACACCCAGTAATATTGCTCTTATCGAAGTCTGTGAGTTCTGTACCACGTGCCACTGCAGTCTTGAAGTCTTGTTTTTCTTAGTGTCCTGGATTGGTTACTAAGGAAACGGATGACATGGATCATATGGACAACGTCATTATTCTGTGTCATTTGGTGTGTCCAAGTACTTTCTGATACATTGTGTATATTTCGAGCGAAACAAACGGAACTTAGCATTTGACTGTAACCACGATGCGTCAAGAAAACGTCTCAATGAACAATGTTTCAAAACATATACTGGTGTATTTTTACTATTTCGTAGGTAAAGGCAGACACTGAAATGATAGATTAAATGGCACACCCACTTAATTGCGTTTAGGAATAACTTTTGTTTTAGTTATCGGCACTATTCGCCTCAGCATGGACTTCACAAGGTGTCGGAAGGATTTTGGGGGTATTTTAATCCATATATCCTGAATGATAATGTAGGTTGGACCGTAATGGGTCATACTAACATTGCGCTCCACATGGTCCCAGAGATGCTCAACTGAGTTCAAGACCTTGGAGGCTTAACGAGGGTTAAAAAAAACGATTGAATGTTCCCTCAACTACTGCTTGATAACCATTAAGTGCGCTGTACTCGTTGGAAACACCCATCGCCATACATTAACGGATGTACCTATGCATACATCATGCAGATAAGGGAGTACTCCAAATACACCAACGGTCTCAGTGAATGTCAACTGAAGACACCCAACGCCATCACAGACTTTCCTGAACTGACATCACATGGAACGATGCCTCTATTGCCTCATGAGATTGACGCCAAATTATCATATGTGCGTTAGAATAGCGATTTATCAGATAAAACAACATTACGACAGTACTCGATTGTACAAGTAAGGTGTTTCTTCGTCAAGACCCGTCTAGCTCTATTGACTGGTGGCAATAGGTGTTCCCAATCAGGTCTTCGGCTGACAAAGTCACAACAATACAGGGAGCGTCGGATTATCCACTTATTGGCAAGTTTCTCGGTACTAGCATTGCATTCGGTGGTAACTAGTTGCAGAATAGTCCGTCTTTTATTCCGCACAGGTCGGGATAGGATAAGAGAATCACGATCTTTTGAAGTGCGGAACGGCACAAGAGTCCCGGTAAGATGGGGTGTTCCTAGTATTTACGTAGTCTTGACACACTCTGGTCACAGTCATACGCAAAGTACGTTTGCTACTTTGGAGTATGAATGACCCATCTCATATCCTTTTGGCGCAGCGATTGGACCAAGTTCAAAATCGCTTAAACGCGTGCTTCGCTTAGATGGTGACGTTCTGGATCAGTCTATAATTTATCAAGCTGTAAGAGGCGATGCACTCACTCAAAACTTTGTTACTTTGTGTGTGACAGTTCATATATTTTTATCCCCTAAAAAAAGAAAATTGTGATAGATTGAGTTGTACTAACTTTTGGGCTAAGTTCTCTGATACTTACAGGTTTGTTTACCCTAACATCTGTTGTGTCACAAGAAACAGCTAATCTGTCTGACGGCCGGCGTCGTGGCTGTATCCACTGAAAGTATGCAGCATATGCCATTATTCCCAAGTGCTCTACGTTGCGATCTGCCATATCTTTGGCTTTTAGAATGGGTTCCACTCCGAGCTTCTCTCCACCTTTAATGCCTAAAATGAAATTAAGTATTTTTTTTTTAATCCATCCCTATTACAAGATTCTCTTAACTACTCTTGCCAATATTTTTAAATATTAAAAATACTGACAATGTACAGAATAAGTCATAATGACAATATCCATACGATCAGTAAAAATGCTGGTTGTAGATAGTTTATATATTTTGCCTAAATTAAGAGATAGCGTAAAATTATTAATCATATTACAAAAAAACGTGTTTAAAACGTTTTAAACATTTTCTTAAAAATAAAAAAAATGGTAGGGGTACTGATAAGTACTCCATCTGCAGCAGTCTCTATAACGTTTCAATCGTGCTTTTGGTTTATTCATAAGCATTTGTAGGTTCTTATTTTACCAAATTTGATGAAATTCAATGACAAATCTATTTATTATATAAAGAGTAAAAAGATAAAGGTATACGCGATGCAATGCGCACGCGCAGTGAACGGCGCATGGGGGATGTGGACATATTCTCAACCAACGGCACAAAGTGAGATGGAGTAGTCAGTCCCACGCTCGGCTGCTTTTAGCTCCCAAGGAATACAAAGGACACTGTCGTACTCAATTTGATAGGAGGCTGAGGATACCTCTCAGAGCGCTAGGCATGGGAACACTAAACGAAAATTTTCCAGTTGCCTGGCAAGGATTTGAATTACACTTCTTGAAATGTTCTTTCATTCGGGCAACAAGGCCTGCCATTTCCTTTTTACACAGTCTGTATTTGACTTTTACGGTTTTATTATTTTCGGAATGGTTAACTTTAATAAAGTGTATCCAGATGAATTCCTTTCTTGCTTATTGTGCACCCCATTGTAATGAGTCTATAAACGAACAGTAAAGAAGCGGAGTACCTAATAAGTTCTACCACCAGGCATAAATTGTAAGGGATCCCACGTGCACCCCCTTGATCCATCGAGATCAATTGTTTCTTATTCTTTAGGGTCTAAATGAAATTTAAAGCGATGCTCCCAAAAAGAAAACTGGTTTTAGACCATCATGGCGGCCATTTTTGGACGAAAATTGGCCAATAGGCCAATTTTATAATGTCATAATTATTTTATGTTGGTCAAAAGGTTATTTTTCACAATTATTTTCTATAAGCCCTAACGTACACCCCCTGATCCATCGGGACTAATTTTATATTACTCCCTATTGTCTAAATAAAATTTATTCTCATGTTCCCACAAAAGAAAACTGGTTTTAGACCATAATGGCATCCATTTTTGGTCGAAAATTGCTCAAAATCTATTTTTTGCAATATATTTAAATGAGCCCCCACGTACACCGCCTGATCTTTCGGTACAAATTTTATATTATTCTTTATGGTATAAATAAAATTTATAGGAATGTTCCTCAGAAAATAAAATTGACTTTTTATCAAACTGATGGAAAATTTGTCACAGGCGTATTTTATTTTGCTTCTGTTTTCAAAAGTAAAGTTTAGAGAAAAATATTTAAAACTTCACTTAAACTTCAAGATCGGCATTGTGTTATTGCTTTGGTCCACAGAAATGGTAATTATAAGATAAACGTCCCTATAATTGGGAATCTGAACGCCCGAACATGGGGAACAGAAAAATGGAAGCTTATAAAGTAGGTTGCATGAAGTATCAAATATATATATTTGATATATATATACTTTAGGGATAGCAACAATTAAACTGCTTAAAAACAAAAATACTGTTCATTTTTGGTTGAAAATTATTCAAAGACCCTTTTCTGGACATTTTTTAAAAAAGAAAGAAAACCTTCACGTTGAGAAAAAAAAATCCTAAAAATCTGACTTGGAAACAGGCACTTCGTTACTTATTTTGACCTAAATAAATGGTAATTATATCATAACCCTCCCCCAAAATTGGGGACCTGAAAAATGAAGATTTTCTTAAGTGTGTCATATTATGGGGCATAAAATAAAAGGATTTTCCGACTGAATACGAATATTATTTATTTTTTTCAGAAAAGGATTCACACTAATATTCATTTAATATCCCACACAATCTACTTTATAATTATTTTTTCACAGACTCCCAATTTTGGGGGGCTTTTATCGTATAACTACCAATTCTTTAGTTGAAGACACTGTGCCAGTTTTGAAGTTCAAGTGCGTTTTAATATTTTATTTCAACTCAAGTGCTTTTAATAATAATAAAAAAAGGCCTTTGAACAATAATTGATCAGAATTGACCGCCATTATCGTCTAAGCCCAGTTTCAATTTGTGGGAACATAATGAATTTAATCAATCGCTATAAATAGAATTCACACAGTAAGGAATAATATAAAATTGGTCCTGATGTATCAGGGGTGTACACGGGAGCTCATAGAAAATAATTTTGAAAAAATAGTCTTTCAAGCAATTCTGAAAAATAGCCTATTGGCAAATTTTTGAACATCGCTATAAATTTTATTTAGATCCTAAAGAATGAGAAAATAAATGGTCCCCATGGATCAGGGGGAGGATGGTTCACATGATGTCCACCTGGCTCCCCGACTAAAATTCCAAGCACCGAATACGAAATGATTATCAAATCTGCATAGTTACTCACTACTGTCCCTTTCCTCATAAA
>JAGDQP010009573.1:0-25934 GCA_022664845.1 Lepisma saccharinum
GTCAGTTAGCCTAAAATGTGCAATTTCAGGGGTCCACAACTAGAACATAGTTTGAGATACGAATATGAAATTTTGTACATCTGCACATATTTACCATATCTCCTTAACGGCAAAAGCTCATATTCCTATCTTTAACATCTTTTTTCTTACGGGGCCCCCAAATCGTCGATTTTGCCATAAACTCTTGTTCCTGTATAACATGCTTCTGGCAGTGCTGACGTTTTCTGACGTGAAGAACTTGGCTCATGCACTGCCGTGCATGTTGATATCGATATCATATCTATAAAGAAAGTCGTTCAAGGCTCGCAAACTGGTACGATTTGAAGATAGACCAAGATACCGTCGCCAGCCTACAGCAATGCGGTCTCGTCATACTGATTACACTACCTTTTTCTATGAGCCCAGAGGAAGGGGCCGTCAAACTAAAATTAAAACCTAATACCATAACCACGTGGAGAAATTATTGCATGTTCCCGGTCGTACACAACTGAGACATATAAGAGAAAACTAAATTTCAACACATTTAACACCCTGTCCAGGCATACTTAGAACGTATTCCAAAAGTGTGAAAAAAGGAAAAAACAAAGTACTTGTTTGCAAAAACATTATAACGTAGTCACCCAACAATCCCGTAAATAAACAAAACATTATTTATATCTGACTGCGCGTACATGTATTTTTTTTCGGATAATTTGATCGTTTGACCCTCACTCAAGTTGTCTTTGGGAAGCTTAGTTTTTCTCTTTAATCCAGTGCCTCTGATCGTCGTTGCTTTCCCTTGGGCTCCTGATTTTAAGTTCCCCCTGCAGGCCAGCTAAGGGCGCGCGTACACTATCCACTTTCGTAACAACATCTACACAGGCGGTTTGGTCCACCTCCCTGCCCCTATTGGCATCCTAGGTATTGTTCACTACATCCTCTTCGGGGTCACTTACCTTAATAGTCTCAGTTAAAGATGGATTACCAGTGGCGGTCGCCGGTACCTCGATGGTCGTGGTGTTCTCCAATTCCATATTTTCCGCCGCGTCCTGGCATTCCTCCGGTCTATCTATATTCCGCACTTCTGATCGTACCAGACTTCCAATCACCAGTGGGACTTCTGCTTGCGCTGACGTAAGTACCCTGCGCCATTTCGCCTCGGTACACTATACCTATCACACTGGTTTTCCTTGGGTGTTCGACGGTTCAGGAAGAATTCTTTGGTACTTGTAAATTAAGTAAACTGGGGATGTGCTAAATAAAAGTCGATGCTCCTCGCCCCCATCATCCCTTGCGTCTAACCTCACCACCACCGTGTTCAATCTGTCTTTAACCCCAGTTAAAGACGTACGAAAACTCAAGCGTCCAGAGGTCCCGGGGCCTGACCACACGGTGGTGGGACTGGACCCTACAGATGGTTGACCCGGTACTAATGATTCTGCCCCGTCATAAGCTGTGCCACTATTCTGTCGGCAACGCGTGCTTTTCTGAACACTCGGAAACTGTTTGTAAAAGTCATGTCGTTCCAATTCACGCACTTGATCCGCAGTTTCTTGTTGGGGAATCTCCCGCGTGGTGTTCTCCCGTCCACTGAGAGGGCCCCGGTTACCCTGTGTTGTTTCTGGCTTCGAACCTGGCCACGAAGTGCCCCGGTTTTAAACAGTATTTGCACATGATCGGTTGGAACCGATACTGTACTGCCAAATGCAGCCCACACATCGGGACTATGTTAGGTATGTCCTTGATGAGACACATTATCACTAGCTTCTTGCCCGTTCTAATATTCGCATAAATATGGTCCTCTGTAAAATGTTCCACCTCATATTTCATGGATCTTGCCTTATTCATTTAAATCAGTTCGAAGAAAGTCGTCCGTTAATTCCAGCGGTACCGGAGATATTGTGGTTTACGTGGGTGGATGTATCGGGGTATAGGGGGGCATTGCCCCACGTCATTTCAGAATGACTTTAAATGTTTCATTCTAAACGATAAATGTTTCATCCCCTCTGGGTCTCTCTCCTAAATCCGCCCATGCTGGTTTATTTTGGAGTAGTTCGTGCCCTGATGGCTAAGCATTAATATACACAATGTATGAATCCCACGGTGAAAAGTGTATCGTTACCCAAAAATCTTTACATAAAGATTATATTAACTTGCTTGAGCGTAATATAAGAACCTTTTTATAAACCTTATCGTTATAACAGATGCAAATTAATAATTTACTATCCTTGTTTATATTGTAGTTTCCAGGAGACTTCCCAGTAGGGTAACGTTCAAGAATGTTCATTAAAATTTCTCTTTCTGGAACACTTAATATATTTGATTGATCATATTAAAGATTTTAATTTGATTCTTCCAGTTGCCTCGAGATTATCGACACCCAAGAAATTATAAATTATTTTCCAAAGAAACATTTCCCAGACTTTTAAACATAAGAAGGTTTCGACATAGTCAGTATTTACATTAGAGGTACAATCAATGGAAGTATATCAGAAGTTTAATAATTTGTTTCTTTTGAAACTATATTTTAAACTATATTTATTAAATAATGATATTTATTTTCATAACCCCATCAAATAAAAATAAACATTTTGATGATTAATTTGCTTTTCTAAACAGTTTTTAATATTTCAAAAAGACTTATTTACCAATATTTTATTATTATGACAAGTATAGTTACGAAATAGTTTCATCCTTTTAGAAAAAGAATGTAATATTGCTTATTGCATCTCAATTTTATTATGATTATTTTAGCTGCAAAACTTATTTACAGGTCTTGCATAAACTTTTAGGAATTATTACGTATTTGAATTATATGAATCATTATAGCTTACTACCAGCTACTGTTCATGTTTTGAAACGATTTGTTAATTTCAGATGTGAAACTCACGAGCAAAATTCAAAACAATTACGTTATTGTCGGATCCATGAGAAAATATTTAAAAAGTAAGGATGCCATGTTTTCTGTACAGAGCATCCTGAAATATAACGAAGGCACAAGTGATACATACCTTTAACAATGCAGAATCTGGAATAATCCTAAGGAGACCAAACTAGGAACTCAAACAAAAATCTCCTAAGTTTTCAAAGCATGCTGCAATGCTTCTTAGGGTGTATAAATACATTTAAACTCATTTCCAACTACTAATGGAATTAACGAGTTTTGTTTGGAGATCACTCAAATGCTTCTGTTGTGTTCGTTTCAATAATGTATGAAGATAACTTCGCGTTACCTTATATAGAATAAGTTCTTCATTCTATAACATTCAATATAAACGTTAAAAGGTCATTAATAGATGATGGAAGAGTGATATTATTTCCTCTGGGCCAAGTGAACGAACGACATACTACGAAAGGCTGAAAGTTGCAGACTGTTAATTAAAATTGCTTCGTTTGTAATACAATAGCTTCCTTTTCACATACTTTTCTTGAGTTCACAATGGTTCGGCGTGTCCTCAAATCTTTGCAACATTAATTTAACTCATTTTCCAACGTCATACAATGATGAAATTTTGCATAGCGACGTAAGTAGGGTAACAATAAAATATTCCATTGTTACCTTCATAGATGGTAAATGCATATTTACTTAAATTTTAACATCTACTTTTAAATGCATATTTTATTTTACTAGTAAGAACTTTTTTTTAATCCTAAAATAAGTAACTAGGCCGCAACCATGTTGCGTTTGACTGGTTGCAGAACACTAAGATTCGAGTGACAAGATGAGCTTGAGAGAAAGTATCCGAATACCGAAATAACTCGAAAAAATAATAAAAACTAAAAAAAAAAACTTACTTAAGCAACTCATACTGAAAAGTAAAAAATAATTTTGTTTACGCATGGCTGAAAAGAAAATCATGGGGCGCGTCAATTGAAATATTTAAAATGACTATATTAGAGCGCGCCACATGCTTTCCTTTTTAGTCATGCATCAAAAGATTATTTTTTTTTACTTTTTTGTACGAATTGTTTAAGTTTTTTAAAAAGAAAAGTATGTTTTTAAAAAGTTGTTTTGTTATTTGTTTGTATATGTGGTAGGTGAAGTACATGAAAGGTAATTAGCCATTTATTTAGTTTGTTAATGGCTTTACTAGCAACCACTCTTTGATATATGTGTAGTGTTAAATCGCCTCCACAGCTCTAGACTCATTGCCTCTTGAATATTTAATAAGGAAAGGTTTCGACTCTTAAAGACATACACCCATACCTAAAAATACAAATATAAAGTCGTGAGTTCACGTCAAACACGTTGAGATAGGCAAAAGTTTTCATTTACATATAACTAACCAGGAACATCGGCAAAATATTGCTCAACTATTTTTATTTAACCAAAATTTGCAGGTAAAAAATACACGAATACGCCATTTTTCTTTTCCGCGTAGGAGCAGTTTAAGGGAGAAAATCCTCACTGGAGTATACGTATTTCACATGGTTGTTAAACTGACAGAAAAACGGGAATGATTTGGATATAACTTCTTACATATTACACATACAATAATCGAATCTTCTCTTCTCTGCGGGAAGGTGGTTTGAGAGGGTAGAGATCTCTCAAGTATATTGTCACGTAATGGAATCATTTTGCGTGAAACCAAGAACATAACCAAAATAAATGCAAGCACGAATGTAACTAAAATTCGCACATACATGGTACACATAAAATAAGTAAACATGCTTGTTTCTTTTGGGGGGTGGTTAGAGGGGGATGACTCCTGCCCTGTATAGAAACATGAATAATTGGGTTGCAGATACATATGAAATTAAGACAGTGGAAACAGCCGTTCAACCAGTGAGTGCTACTACACACAGTACTACACATCCCATTCAACCAATAATATCAGCGGATGGTATTTTGATGTCTAGGTTTGGGGAGTTGTACTCAAAAGTGCATCAAACTGTTTTCGTTCCTCCTCGAAAGTCAGGCAGACTTGCGAAGAAACATTTTCGTACATGTTTAGTAGTAGTTCATTTCCCTACAACAGAGAGAAAATCAGTGCTATTATTAGATTCATGGAGTTGCCATTGTGACCATACTATAAGTACAGTTCAACAGGAAGGAAAGGATATAATGCTTTTCTCACTACAGAAGTGACTAACCTGGTAATTACAACCATTAGATGTTTAGTTTTTTGTCGCTTGTGAAAAAATTTTTAGCGCTACTTTTGAGACACATTTACCTTACAAACGTACGACATTAATTTACATTTACGAGACAATATAATAAAGCTACAATCCTTGAACACAATCAGTTCTCATCTCCAGGATAGAGACATCTTCAAACACGCTTGATATCAAATTCGATATCCAACAAAAAGGCCGCCAAAGTTTCATGCCACTGTGGAATATTCCTTCGACACGACTAGCGTACCAACATCTGACAATGTGCGTGGTGTAACTGTTTATAACATTTTCTGTGGACTATCATTATCGTAAAACTTTGTTTTGAGTGAACATATTAAGTATAAGAAATATGATAATAAAATAAACAGTGTGTGTATGTCTCTTGCTCCTAATTTCAGTGTCCAACCTGTTGATAGTTAAACACATACATGTAGGAAGGAAGACTGTGCATGCTTTTACGGGACATGTTTGGAGGCGTCTATACCCTTTCAAACCATTTTTCCTTAGAAAAATAAATACGCAGTTTTTAATTTTATGTGTAGAATGTATGTCTGAAATTTCATTACAATCGTGCTTGCACTAATCCTCGTTAGGCAAGGGATTCACGCAAAATGTTGTTTTACTTGACAACATGCTCGAAAGGTTTTCTGTTCCCCTAAACCGTTTGTCCACAAAAAAGGAAAATATGTAGATTTTTTTTTATGTGTAGTGTATGTGTAAAATTTAACCCAAATGATTCATGTTTTTGTCACTTTCAGCAAGGCGTGAAATATATTTCAGTAGGTATTTCGACCCCTCAAACAGCTTCTGAGAAGAAAAGGAAAAACACGTATTCGCTTATTTCTGTACCTGAAAGCCAGAGCCGCATAAGTCACAAATCCTTGTTTTCGAGAACGACAAAAAAAAAAACTTTCTTTCACATAGAAATAAAACGGACAAACTACATAATATACTTACTTTATTACATTAATTAACGTATTTACAACGAGAATCATACAACCATTATATGAGTCCTTCAGAATACTATACAAAACTGCAATAATCACGTTTTGACCAAAGTTGGACTTACGCGGTTATTGCTCTCAAGAGAGCTGCAGGTACAGATTTTACGTTGAGATTTTATCTGTCAATTTTCGTGACAATAGATGTGTAACACTTTGTGAACGTTCCTTGTAAGAACATTGAAATAATTCAAAGTTTTTAAATGAGGAAGCTTGGAGTTGTTAGTAGTATTAGAAACTAATTGACAGAAAAAAAAAATCCTCCCAGTTTATTTCATATTTTCATTAATGAAATAATTGTTTAAATCATTAACAACAAAACGAATTAAAGAACATTTTACCTACATATTTTTACACTGGACACTATGTTTCGATTTACGGTAAAGTTCTCTCAGGTCACAAAAATCGGAGGAGAAAATAACTTAAATTTCTTCTACTTTATTTCTCGATATGAAATCACGGGATATTGCTGAATAGCAAAATTGTTGCAGAACTGAGACTGGACGTGCGAGAAAGGCAATTAGAGGACAAAATTGCAATTCAAAATAGCTGTGACAGCAACTCTGACCATTGAGCGTTACGCGAAACTTCGTTGTTCTTTTTTTCCTTAACCACAAAACCAATTCTGTTCGGGTATTGTGTTAGTCTGAACGTGAGATTTAATGCATGTTTGAAAGATTGCCTTACATCAGAATTTTTACTGTACGTATACTTTAGGAAAGTCACAATTTGTGCATTTAATACTTAAGTAGCATTGTTAGCTTTTAATTCACCACAATGATATTCTCGTGTAAATCTCAGTTTATTTCCCCCCATGAATATTACATTCAAAATTGGCTTATACTATTCGTGAACTTATATGGTTCTAGGCCGCATTCATCTTTAGCGATGTCTATAAAATTGAGTTAAGCAAGTAGTTAGAATTTACAGAAATGTTTTGAAATGTTCACTCAGTACTTAGCTGAAGAAGTCAGAATAAATACTGTATATAGTCTAAGACTTCAGAATAAAAGTGATCGAAAATATTGTAACCTGGAAAAGGTGAATTTGAATTTATTTTAAGGCCTGTAGTCATCTACGGCTCGGGCCGGAATAGAGTGGGGATCTTGAAAGGTAGTCGGCAAGGGCCTATTTTGTTCGTAACATCCCGGCTTTTGCCTTGTGTAACTGACGAAAATCCTGGATAAATCTAAGTCAGGATGGTCGGCCGCTGGAATTGATCCCAGGACCTACCGAATGGAATCGAGCCAACACTTTACTATAGAGCCACGGCCGCTAGGCACCTGTAAAAAGTATTCTAACGTATTTGATTGAATTTGATTCAGGCGTTCTCACTTGATGTGCGACTTTCACAAAAAGTTACCATCAAAACGGCAAATAGTTTTACGCTCTAATGTAATTAGAACCTTAATCCCTATCTAATAATATGAAGTTTAGAGGTTATTGGTTTAATCGTAATATGATGCAAGAACAGAACTCTTGAGAAATAAATCTCGTTACCTTTGCAGGGATTATTAGTTTGGCAATATCCCAGTAGCGTCTATTAATTGTTAATTGAACTACCCTGGAAGTTCTTACCATGTTTTGATTAACACAATTTGCAGAGCAGTATGTGTCTAATGCTTAACAGTCTAATACACCTGGAATATTAAGTTTATTATGCACAAATTTCGTATAAAGTTTCGATTTAAATGGTTTAAGCTTTCTCACTTGGCACATGACTATGTATTTAAAGTTAAGACTTCGTTAAGTAGCTAATATATGAATTGGATTTCCCTGCATCATTGTTTGTGTCATGTCTGATTGGAATCGGGTGAACCATTTCTACATCAAACTTGAGTATCATCATCATCATATTCAGCCGTTTTCTAACCACTGCTGGATAAAGCCTCCCCCTTTTCTCTCCACATGTCTTGGTCTTCTGCTATCTTCATCCATGTAGCTCCTGAAAACGCTTTATTTTATCCACCCATTTGGACGTCGTCTCGGTCGTTTCTTTTCTCTAGGAATCTAATGTAGTACATTCGTTCGTCTAGCCATGTGTCCGGCCCATCTCCACTTCATCCTTTTCGCACTCTTGATTATATCTTCTACCTGTGTTTGTGCGCGAATCCATTCATTTGTCTTCCTGTCCCTCCTAGTGATTCCCAGCATGCATCTCCATTGCTCTTTGTGTGACTCTTAATTTTTGAGTCGTTCGCGTATTCAATGTACAAGTTTCACAGCCGTACATCATTACAGGGAAGAAACACTGATTATAAACTTTACGCTTGAGACACATTGGAAGTTTGCTTTTGAAAATAAAGTGTAGTCTTTCAAATGACCTCCACGCCATTTTCCATCTTCTGTTTATTGCATCAGTCAACTTGGTATTCGATGTTTTGAACTTCCCTAGGTAAACTTACCCATCAACTGTGCCTATTGTCTCTCCGTGAATCTTTATTTCCTTCTTTGCAGCATGTTGATTGTATATTACTTTTGTTTTACTTAACTTCATTATTTCCGAACTCTCATTTACACAGCTCTTCCATTCTGGTTTGTAGTTCTTCTGCACTTGAAGCAAACATAATTATATGATAGGCGGTTCTGGTATTTTTTATATTTAAATTTAAGTTTTTAATATTAACTTTTAAATACACTTTTTTCATCTTTACATTTTCTTTGAACATAGAACACAATAATTTGATTTTAGTTGTTTGTTTGATACGTTCTTTATATTTTGCTGAAGTATTTCTTGTTCTTCGTTGATGTCAACCACATCTTTTTAAAATAACTCAGTGTTTCTGGGAGACGCGCTTATATTGCAACTACAACTTTTTAAAATATCTTAACATGTTTTCTACTTTTTTTTATAGCGAGCACCTTTTTCTCGATAAAGGTCTGAATAACAGATCTTAGTTACATACATTCCTATTTATCAAATTGGGTTCAAGAATTTTGAAATCCTTAAGTTTTCATAACTTTGCGAATTTGAATGTGTTTTAGGAGGACTTAGTAATCAAGTTCCCTTTTAAAATATATTTAAGACTGACAGACAAATTCGAAAAAAAAATGGTATTTTGGAAAGCAGCCTAGATATAATACTTAAGAATATCTATCAATTTAATTAATCTATAGTTTGAAGATATTTGCTATTGAAAAGAAATGTGAAGGCCTGGGCAACTTACTTTACAGACCTTCAAATATCTTGGCTAAAAGAACAAGTTTCAAACTCGGATTCAAATCATTTCAAAGATGTTAATAAATGTTATTAGCTTTTCATAATTTCAATATTGTTCTGAATTTATTCGATATTGTCATAAATGGAAAACAAGAAGTGAGAATGGGGAACCGTAAATCATTACTTTAGAAAAACGTATTTGTACTTTACACTTTGCATATAATTTCGTAGCACTATCAATGTTAAAAAAAAGTGAGTTCAAAAAAGTTACATGATGATACAATAACGCTTGCCTTTCGTATTTTTAATTTTGATGTTATGAAGTTTGTATTGTGGGTACATGCTGCTGTATTTGGGATTCCATAAACTCTAATGAATATGGCAATAAACCTGTAGATGTGTAAGACAAAATCCCAAGTCATCTCTGATTAAATACATGCAGTGAAAAACATAAAATCATACACTAAATATATGAAAATGGAATAGCAGAGGGTATAGGACCATTATGGAACACAGGGATTAAGAAAAGTCTAAATTAGTATAGAAACCCCCCCCCCCCTCCATCTCAAAGGGCTTCAATTTCCACATTGGTGGTCTGCCATTTTCTGCTGTCCGCCATATTGAAAGAAAAAGTAAATTTGCAAAATTCCAAGCTGGATAACCTAGGTTTGTTGTAAAATTTGTGATTCTTTGTAACATTCAGATTTTGTTTATATTTTGGAGTTATGATGTATTCTTGGGTTAAACTTCGTGTGTTCCTCCGATTCCGCTGCTTCTGATCATTTCGTTATGGCAAGCAACTGAATTTAGGCTTACGAATCTCACTCAAAATTATCAACAATCGTAGATCCTGTTTTTCGTAGTGAAAGACGGAACTTTCTTCGCTGTGAATTATGGTGACTATTCCATATCTGTTATTAATTTATTAATTGTGGATTTGCAGCATACGAAATTTTACGACCTCAAAATTCGACTTTGGAAATTCATGTAAACTACTATATTTTTAGGTAGATTTCGAAGAAAATATACCTATTGAGATCGGTACGATATGAAAGTGTATATTTACATTTATATATATATATATATATATTAACACGCTAGCGGCCATAATTTTGAAGATATTTGAACCAAATTTTTATATGTTGTTTCTAGGCTTAATAGCTCGGTTAAGTTCGTTAATGAGCAAAATCGGTCTCCATCTTGGATCCAAAATGGCGGACCTAAAAATCCATTTTCCACACCGCTTGAGATAGAGATACGAAATTTGGCATAAAGGTGCATTATGACGAGTAGCTTAGGGAAATGTCACAACATATGGGAAAAGTCGCCATCTTGGATCCAAAATGACCGCCCAAAATCCCATTTTGCACACCGTTTGAGCTGGATAAATGAAATTTTACTTGAAGTTGTACTATCACAAGTAGGTCACGACAAAATAAGAAAACTTTCAAAAAGTCGTCAATTTGGATCCAAAATGGCCGCCCCAAAAACCCAATTTCCAAATCATTGAAGGTAGAGAAACGAAATTTTCAATGAAGGTGTATGACCAAGAGTAGGTTACAATAAATGGGGCAAATCTTCCCTTTGGGGGCGCAGCCAACCGTGGGAGGGTGAAGATGTACTCCGTGGTGGTGTAGTGTTGCAGGGAGATTTTGGTTAAGATAAAGGAGGCGCATCCTCTCAAAAGCACTGAAGTTGGGGGGCGAGCCCCGGCTCCAGGCGAAACTTCGAAATCTACCTCAGCCTGTAGGCCTACCGAAAGGGATTTTTTTATGTAAATTTTGACTCTCGTTAAACATATATTTTGATTAATATTCAAAGCTATATAATAGCGATTGTTGATCTACCCGAGCTTTTTTCTAAACGTAATTACTGTATATATTATTTTAGCAAAATTTTGATAGTGTGAAGGTGCCAAGAATTACGATGATTTCGTTCTTGTATAAGCATGAGTGTACTACACGGCTTTGCTTACTAAGCATTTTCTGTGATAAACTTCCTGCCTTGAATTTTTCTGTAGCCCGATTTGGGCTAGTGTTATTTTCCCTCAAAACATCCAGAAAAATTCTAGAAAGATATTTTGAATATAGTCGTTAAAATTATTATGTGGTAGCCGTAACAGTTCAATGGAAGTAAAGTGCAATTATTCTATAACAAAATACTGTTTGTATTAGTATTATTTTCATGCGTAATATTTCATATAACGAAGGCAATCAATAGTGATAAGATTTTTCCTTTAACTGGTAGTAAAATGCGGGTACAATTTCCTTTCACAACTTTACGTCTTTAAAATGCCACTATTTTCAACTAGTACAAGTACAATTTATTTGCTTTCAGTGTTTCTTTCTCACGTTGCTCCATAAATACGTAAACTTTAAGATTTTTCATTATTTTTTACAATATCTTCATCTTATTCTATGATTCTACGAGGCAAAGATGTCCAATATATAATAATTGTTCTGTTAAGCAAATTACATATGGTTGTGTTTTTATTTTCATATAAAAATTCGTCTGCTTGTATTGGCAATCGCTTAAAATCAGTGTTCCAGTAGTAATTTTCTTCTGACATCGAGATATCTTCCCAAATGTAAGTGTCACCTGAAGAAGAAGAAGAAGTGCTTCCATCAACAGAATAAATCACAAATATTGGCCTATCTCCCACAAACTTGTCTCCCTTCCCCCTATCTCAATCTCAATCCTTATTATCCAAACCACCAACAAGGTACTCCATATTCACTAAGAAACAAGATTTATACAAAAACATACATATTATCAGTATTTTCAATATAAACAAAATGTTTCTTAGTTATCCTTCATCCCTTTGCCGATTTCTTTGTGGTAGAGTTTTAGAAAGGAAAACAGCATATATCGTTCTAGAAGACAAAAATATTGCTGGAGTTATAGTTATATTTCATACATTACAACATCTTATAAACTTTCGTAGCACTTTTGACAGATTTGAATTTAGTCCAAACGCTACAATAGATGTTGATACAGAACTAGATCCAAATACCATCTCCACAGCAAAGATTATATTTGATAGTGAATTTCCTACTATCCCAGAGAAAACGAAAGTAATTCCAAAAACATTCCAGAAAAATTGACCGTTCCAAGTAACTAACACAGTCACAAATTTAGGAAGCGTTCCCGAGACAGAAGAAAGAAATTCTACTAATAATTCTGTGCACAGAACATCTCATCCGGAAAAAGTACAGCAAAGGGACACAGAGAAGGTGACCATTTTCTAAGACAGTACTCACAATAAATATGTAGTATTAATTTAAAAAACGTTGATAAAGATATGATTAATCCCCTTAAATTCCCCATGTTAATTACTACAAAAACACCTAATATTAAACTGACTGCACTGCAAAAAATAACTGTGTTAATTCAAACAATGCGGTGTCCCAGCGTGACTACCACTTTTGTGTGTTAAATCAACACAACACACGGTGTTGATTTCGGCACTGGGAGAAAAAAAGTTGCGGCTGTAGCTAGACTTGAACATAGGTTGCTCAGTTAGAAATCAAGCGTCTTACCGACTTTGCTAAATCGTCAGACGAAAGAAGTACTAGATTGAAACACTATAGAAGATAAAAAAATGTTGCTGAACCCCAAACACAAACAAAGTTCACTTATGCCATGATTTAATCACTTTTCCGTTGGTCAATTAGGGATCACAATCCCCATTTATTGAGAATATGTTCTATTTGTATGAAAGCAAGTGCTGCATTTCACATCTTGTTACGTTAAGAAAGCAGTAATGCTGCTCAAGTGTTTGGCTGTCGCCATCTTGCTTTCATAGAAATAGAATGTTCTCAATGAATGAGAATTCTGGTTCTCAATCGACAAATAGGAAGTGATCAAACCGTGGGATAAGTCGTGTAAGTAACTTTGTTTGTTTTGGGGGTTCAGCAACGTATGTTTGATCCCATACACTGTTTAAATCTATAGTGTAGTCGTTTAATTCAAATGTTGTTCACTAAATATCGTTTGCATCTAGTACTTTTTCTATCTGGCGATTTAGCAAAGTCGGTAAGACGCTCGACTTCTAACTGAGCAACCCATGTTCAAATCTCACTGCAGCCGATGTTTTTTTTGCACAGTACCGAAATCAACACCGTGTGTTGATTTAACACACAAAAGTGGTAGTCACGCTGGGATACCGCATTGTGTTGAATTAACACAGCTATTTTTTGCAGTGTGCGTTTCCAACTGAAAATAATACTGGACTTAGAATCACATTCAAAGTTAATTACAATAAAAGAATTTTACAAAGACGTTCAAAGAAAATAACTTTGGTCAAAAAGCAAAAGTGGATACACTTGAAAAAAAAAATGAACAACAGACAAGTAAAACAAATACCACGTTTACTTGCGTCATAAGAAACATCTCTCAAAACACTAACATTGACGAACTCAAAGTCAGCTAAAAGCGAGGATACCTATAACAAATATCACTAGAATAAAACAGAAGATGAACTATGAGTTCGTGAACTTGAAGAAGCTTACGAGCGTAACGTAAAAGCAGGGGCATCTAAACCTGTTCAGAATAATCAGGATAATCAAATAAATAATAGTAAAGTTCAAACTCAAACTAAAGCTACAGAATGAAACCTCCTCCAACTTTCAGCTTCAGCCCCTGATATTGCTGCTAATTTTAGTTTGTGTTGTAGAAACTAAATAGTAGTAAATTTGCTTCGAGAGATAAGACCAAATTTTTACATACATTTCTGCAACTATATGAGCAAACCAAACTCCCCGTTTTCATTGATCTGATGAAATTCCTAATTAATCGCACGTGTTCTTTTGGGCATAATAATAATTCCAATCATAACCTCAAGATGCTTGCCAGGAACTGTGATGGGATCTCAGAAAAAAAATCGCAGAGCTGTTAGATTATATACACAGTGAAGAAATAATCATCGTGTTTATTGGTGAAACTAAACTTACTCCCAGTAGAAAACTCTACACACCTGACTATGTTTGCCTCGAAACGACAGGAAGGGTGTGGGAACTGGTCAGGGCACATTATTGCTTGTCAGAACTGATGTTAAACATCAATTGGTTCCTCTTCCAGCCCTTCAGGCAATGGAGGCCACAGCAATAAAAATATTTGTTGATCGAAAACCACTCATATTAGTCGGACCGTATCTATTGAAATGCCCCCAATCCAAGATCCCAAAAGAGGATCACACAGACAAATAGGGTCGCCAGGAGCCTAGAGTACCCACGCAACGCATCTAACCTAACCTCTAGCTCCAAACATTTTCTACACCCCAGACGAGCGGCGCAGAAATGCCTTCCAGATTTAAGAATATCTGGAAAAGAGGATTCCAGATCCTTGTGATCGCTGTAAAAAATTAATTTAGATCGAGGGAGGAAATACCGGTAAGGCGACACCTCCAATCGTTTAATTAGATCGTCAGTTCATACTCTGAAGTACCAGCTGGTTCAGATTAGCGACAGATTAAGAAAGAAAACGCAAGTCTTTACTTGGGAAATAATCTCAAACGATAATACGCATATGTGACTCATACTGTGTCTTTACTCACTTCGAAGTCTACAGGGTGGCAAAAGACCATGTCTTACCTTTACCTTGGTAGGGCCCACACCTGTAGTCTGGAATCGCAATTCCTGAAATAAAGACGAACGAACACAAGCGAATGACGGTCGCAACTAAATCCAAACGTCATGTCATAACGCACAAATGCAAATAATATTTATTCACACAAATAACATGCTGGAGTCACTTCATATGTCAACGCAGAAATAACCAGAAATTCAATATATAGTTCCTTTCCCAAGTTATCACATCTCGGCTAGCGAAAGAATCCTACCACTGATCGACGGATTTATGAACCGATCTAATCTAATTAAAATCACATCACTCAATACGATAGGTTTACCAAAACACAGAAATAATTTAGTATCAATTGCTGTCAACTTCACGTAACGATTAGTAGCTAAATTCCAATGAATATCAAGTCAAACATTAAATAACTCACTGCACATCATAAATATTACTAAACACTGTACGAGGATTATCAACTAATGCCTTAGATCGTACCTGGTTTACTGAGAGGTTTCTATACTACCTTCACTGAACATAAGCACATGATTTTTCGAAGAAATATAAAAATTTCAGAATTTCAATTTATTACACTGAACTTACATACTGTACGTTTTCGGATATAATAATCTCATAAGGATCTGAACAGAATTACTGTTGAGTTGTAGGAACAAACAAATTTGAATCGCTGGTATACATTGAATTAAGCAGAACTGAAAGTTAGCTTGACGGATACAAATGTCCATCATTTCTATAATAATTAATACATTTTGTTGATATTTTCACAAATTATTCCCAAAACATTGTTATTTAATTTAGAAAAGTTTTATCACAGCATTACTTACACGAAAGAAGTTTTGTCCAAAATATTTCGTATAGAAAGAATCCATTTAGCGTTATTAAATACGTGACGTCATTACAGATGATTACTACATTATACAAAAGACGTTCTGAATAAATCTTGAAAATGCAAAATAATATTATAAAATATGACTTTTTTATCGGAGAATAGTGGCTGGAGTTGAAACCAAGATTATCGAACCATGTCGAATAATATAAAATTTACTATTAACATCAAAACGGTACGCAAAAATAGTAGAACAGACATGTTGCTAATTTGACTTAGTAATGAAAATATGCGGTAGCTGTCAAACATTGCTAACCGGGAATTTCGAATGGATTTGGAAACTGGAGACGAAAATAATCATATGACTATTAAAATCCAACGATCCGATACTTGTAATGTAAGAATTCGGTTAATGGCGGCCCCATACTGAAATTTAGAACATATTGTACATTTTGACAAATAATCTCAAAACAAAATATTAAATTTTAATGAGTGAAAATGTCGAAATAACGATGCTGAAAAATCTCGGTAGCTCTTGTATCGGTTACAATTCTTCTTGATACGATTTAATATATTTTCCGGAACGGGCAAAATCAATCGAAATCGAAAATTACACTAAATTTGGTGTTTATAATTACCAATCGTAGACAGGGCTTAGGAAGTACAGATGACGGAAAGCCCATGCGTCCATTCGTCTCGTCATTAAAACTGGAACTGAACTAATATGGCGTGGGAGAGCAGTCCTCCCAGCAAACGGAGAAGAAGGCTGATTCACACCAATCAGCAAAAAACAAGTCACGAAGCATTGACTAGGGTCCAATCAAAAACAAGCGTTAGATCCAAGTCATTGCTGCGTGACTAACGAAAACCTGGATGGATAACGATTAAAAATCCAAAGCAGAAAAATCCAAACGAAACACGCTCAAAGAGTCTAAAACCAACCAAAGAGAATGAGCTGAGGAGACCACACAAAAAAGGAAACAAAACGGAGACTAAGAAAAAAATAAAAGGGGAGAAAATAAATATCAAAATGGAACAGCAACTAGGCTGTTACACTATCATCTTCCAAAAGTATAGTTGCTGCCGACCTCGATGCTCTTGATCGACTAGGTAGAGCATGCTTTTGGCAGGTGATTTTAACAGTAAACACCCATACTTCTGTAGCATACACACTAACAAAATTGGAAAGCTCATGTAGATTACGTATCAACATCCAGATGACAGGTACTTAGTCAGTTTAACCCTACCCATTATCCGCACAATGTAAGACATACTCTAGACCTTCTGGACTATGCACTTATCCCATATTTCATGACAATAGAAGCACGGAAAATGTTTCATTCTAATCACATCCCCATAATAATAACTATGCAACGAGCTGCTGAACAAAAAGTAATCACACGGTGTTTTGATTACAGAAGAGCGGACTGGATTAAATTTCGAAATGAAGTTACATCCAGAATACCAGCTCAGATTGCTTGAACAACAACAAATGAATTTGCAAACCGCTGCCAAAACTCTGACATTTGTCATACATGAGTCTGTTAAAGCATCCGTCCCTCACGTGAAGCTGCGCTCATCCACACTTGAACTTCCTCCTGATATTCTGGAACTGATTTCACTGCGAAATCACTTGCGCAAGCAGCTTATCCGCACCAGAAATAAGAATTTCAAGCCACATATCAACCAGCCGGAAAGGTTAATTAAAGAAAAAATAACAATGTTTCATCGTAACAGGTGGAATAAAAGGATGTCGAAACTTAGTACGGCAGATCACTCCATATGGCAACTGACTAAGTCCCTGACCAAACCCTATACTCCAATCTTTGCCCTTCAAAGCGACAATGATTTGGTATATGCTCCTGAAGAAAAAGCAAATGTATTTGCTGACTCGTTGGAATTGTCATTCCAACCCAATCAGGACACAATAGATAGAGATCATGAAACAATGGTAAATAAAACGTGCAGGAGGCCCTCGCTCAGGTACACACAATCAGACTATTCACTGCTAAAAATAAAGATATCATAAAAATTATTAGGAAATTGAAAACGCGCAAGTCGCCTGAGCCTGACGGGACAGAAAACATTGCTCTAAACTCGGATGAGGCACTTACACGTGTATGTTGTTAACAAACATAATAAATACTATCTTTAAATTGTTTTACTTCCTGCAATGTTGGAAACTTGCAAAAGTTATCAACATTCCAAAGCCCAAGAAAGATAAAAAATACCGGAAAATTATCGACCTATAAGTCTGCTTAACTCGTTAGGGAAAATAACAGAGAAAGTCATACTCAGTAGATTGCAAACATTCATTCTAGACAATTCGTTGTTGATAATTGAGCAATTTTGTTTCCGTAGCAAACATAGTACAGCACATCAGCTGGTGAGAGTCGCTGAATACGTCACTGACAACTTTAACAAAAACCGCTCTACCGGGGCAGTGTTCTTAGATATCGAGAAGGCATTCGATAGAGTCTGCCATACAGGGCTAATCCATAAACTCATTATGTACAAAATTCCAGACTCACTTATACTTCTACTAAACAGCTACTTAAGCAATAGATCCTTTTTTGTAAAAATAGAGGACAAAAAATCTTCTTCCAAGCCAATAAAAGCAGGTGTGCCCCAGGGATCTAACCTAGGCCCATAGTTTTTTCGATTTTTGTAAATGATATCCCAAAGCATCATGACACAAAGATAGCCTTATACGACGATGACACGGTCGTCTATGCCTTCTCGGCAAAACCGCGACAATCCATGATATACACATGGAGGTACTACAAGATTGGTTCACGAAATGTAAAATTAAAATCAATGTTACCAAGTGCGAAGCAATTGTTTTCTCAAAAAAGCACCGTCAAACCCAGATACCTAATGTTAAACTAAATGATACTGACATCCCCTTCAAACAAGAAGTCAGATGATCTCGCCACTTAGCTACGAAGGCAGTTGGTGCGCATGGCTTTCCGAGTGATATTTATAGCTAGGATATTACTGCGAAGGAGGTTAATCATTAACATGTTTTTGTTTTTACTACGAGGAATGTCTCGTGAAAAAAGGAGAGATACGTTTGCTACAGTGTAAAGATTTATGCCCAACTTAATTGCTCTTTGCGTCAATGCAATCCTTGCCGTCCTCGGTCTACCAGTGAACTGTTTACAGTGTAAAAGCAATATAGACACTCAAAATGGCGGGGCGTTCAGTGACAGGCAAGTAACGTTACTCCTGTTATTGGATTAGAGAATATCCAAGCAAGGCTTCAACTTCATCCACAAAACTACGTAACCTCAAAATTGCAAGTTTAGCTTACGCTTCAATCAGAAAATGACCAAATTTTAAGCGTAAAATAAGTAGAACGTTAACCGACAAATCACTTTGGCCAGTTTTAACCCATTTTCAGTTAACGTTAAGTTATTACAAAGAAAATGTTAAGCTTTAAAATTGAGTTAAGGTTAGCAATCCTTCCACTAAAGGGCTTACACATTCTATATCCACATTGAAGAGTAAATACAACAAAACGCCAATTTTCGACTTTTGTTTCTCCATAAAGTGGAGTAACTTTCATCCATTTCGTGTTTCCAGTTTTTACAGTGAACTGAATCACACAGTACAAGAATATTCCTCAACGGTAGCTAAGTGGGTATCTACCGTACTCTCATTGACTATTCCAGACAATTTAAATTAAAAACTACACAATGCCTTAAATCTCGCCTCGAAATAAATGTTGCAGTGCCATCTCAACATTCTCAAATCAGTTGATGAACATAACTGATTATAGATATTTTTTATTTTCTCTACAATTTTACGGTGCATTAGTGTAGAAGTTGAACGCGACATTTGTTCTAAATTCTTGCCCTTCTGGACTTTCTCTCTGCGATTTGGCTTTGGAGCTTGGCATTCGATTTAGGAAGTGTTCGAAGTGGGTTAGAAGAGGTACGGGAACGGTTGCAGAAGTGGGCTAAGGTACGCTTGCACCTAGTAGCGGCGATTGCTTATTGAAAGTAAAGACAATGATCTCCCATTAATAAAAAAAGTGGGGGTACGCTAAATCCACAAAGGATAAAGGTAAGGGTACGGCGCATATGAGTCTTGGCCACCGTAGAAAAACTTTGATTTTGAAAACTTTTTATATGTTACTTGAATGGCCAAGTACTTTCTATATACCAAATTTCATGCTTTTAAAAGTTATGTAAGCTGATATAAAGATTTTGGCTTCTAAAAAAAAAAAACAAGTGTTTTTCGTTTGATGTAATTTTGTGGCTTTAGGTTTGGTCAAATGTAAAAAAAAAGGACATTACAGAAACGATTCATAATTTTATGCTGAACAAACTTCATTTGAAACTTATTGAAAAAAGAAAAAAAAGAAAAACGCACACACAATTAAATTTTTCCCGCAATTTTCCAAGAAGACGGCCGTGGCACAAGTTTGATTTTGGGGGGCATCTAGTATGTTACTTGGCTGGCCAAGTACTATATGTATACCAAGTTTCATGCTTTTAAGGATTTTTCATACTAATCACAAGATTTCGTCTTAAAATACACTATAGATCATCCAGCTCAATTTTAATATTTGTAATAGTGGTCTCTCTCTCTCTCTCTCTCTCTCTACACACACACATATATATATATATATATACCAGATGCATAAGCTTAAATCCGCTGTTTTGTAGTCAGCAAAACACATGGTGTGTTCATAGAAAGCACAAAGCAAGTTATTCAAAGTACTTTCCCTCGCTAGCTACACATTTTGCCCACCCCTCGGGCAATTTGTGGATACCACGCCAAAAAGAGTCCTGCTCTTTCGAGGCAAACCACTCATCAAGCCATTTTCGGACGTCTGCATACGAATCGAAGCGCTGCTCAGCGAGGGCGTGGCCCATCGGCGCAATCAGATGGTAGTCTGTAGGGGCCAGGTCTGAAGAAGCGGGATGGGGTAGCACCTCCCACTTAAGTGTCTCCAAGTATTTTTGGACCACTTTTGACGTGTGCGATGGGGCGTTGTCGTGGAGGAATATCAGCTTGTCATGTCTTTGTTGATACTCCGGCCTTTTTTCACACAGAGCACGGTGCACGTTGATCAGTTGTTGGTGGTAGCGGTGGGCATTGACAGTTTGACCTGGTTGCAACAGCTCAAAGTAGACGATTCCCTGTTGATCCCACCAAACACACAGCATCGTCTTCCGTCCGAAGCGATTTGGTCTCGAGGAAGATGTTGATGGTTGGCCGGGATCAACCCACGATTTCTGGCGTTTCGGATTGGCGAAATATATCCACTTTTAATCGCCCGTCACAATCCGATGCAGGAACGGCTTTCTTCTTTGTCTGGCGAGCAATGTTTCTCATGTGTGTTGGCGTCTCTCCAGCCGCCGATCGGTCAATTCATGCGGCACCCATTTTCCGATCTTCTGAACCTTTCCCTTGGCACGTAGACTCATGGAAATAGCTGCTTGAGTAACGCCCAATTGCTCGGCAAGCATTTGTTGCGATTGGGTATCGTCCTCGGCCAACAGCGCCTGCAATTGATGGTCCTCAAACTTCATGGGCCGATTTTCACGCTTATTGTCACTCAGGTCAAAATTGCCGTCTTTGAACAGACGAAACCAATCGCGGCACGTAGTTTACGATAAAGCACTATCACCATAGGCCTCCACAAGCATTCGATGCGCGTCGGCAGCCGATTTCTTCAAATGGAATCAGAAAAGCAGAGCTTCCCGCATATGCTCTTTTTCTGGCACAAAACTAGCATCATGCTTAGCAACAGCACACTGTGTGTTGTTGTCTGCACTTGCTGATTATGTGCACTGATTCGTGTTGCCAGAAGTCCAACTCATCCACACAATAGGTCTGGCGTGCCCATGGTAGTTTCATATGCTCACCAACACTATCTATGGGCAAACAGCGGATTTAAGCTGATACACCCGTTATATATATATATAATAAATCACAGCCATATTCAATCCACTAGTGGATGAGGCCTCTCCCCGAAGGGAGGAGTTGGTCTACTGCTCCCACGCTGACCAGACGGGTTGGGAGAGGAGAGCCGAAGCTCTCACTGTGATCGCCACTGTTTTTTTTTATTCACAGCAGCTCCCCAATTGTCCTCACGATGCTGGGTCAACACCGAAATTTTTGAGCCCCCACCGGGAATCGAACCCGGGACCGCTCGCATTGAAGTCGAGCGCTACCGACTAGGCTACGCAGGAGCTCATATATATATATATATATATATATATATATATATATATATATAAATGAGACAATATTTTCTCCTATATAAACTCTGACTGTCAGCAGTAGAAATTAAAGTCAAACTAATGTTAGCTATTATCTCACCGTAAGCATCACATAGAATATTTTATTCCTGAAATTATCGTGATTTCATTATTTCGTACTGCAGTCAGTGGCGGTTCTTGAGGGAAACAAACTATGGGGGTGGCAGCTCTCAACGTTGCATGTTATATATATATATATATATAATGTTTCTATTTTGATGCTGTCCATAATCTACATTCTCTTTCTTTCCTCTTTTGCCTTCCCACCATTCCTTCCAATACGTTTTTTAGTACAAGCTCTACTCAGACAATGACCCAACACATGTTTGCTTGTGTGGGTGGGTGTGATACACATTAGTCATTTTCAGTCATTTTTTTAAAAAAAATAATATTAATTCTCCTTAGGTATATGTATGAAGGAAATATGTGATTAAAACCTTTTTTAGTGTAAGAAAACAATAATTAGTTGAAGCAAAAAAGTGAACATTTTAGTATTTTTCATCAGTGCATGAAATTTATGGAATTTACAGAGGGAAACTTATAGTTAACTGCCAAATTTACACTGGATAAAATGACTTGATTGGATTTTACACTACATAAAACGTCATTAAGAGTCCCTCCCTCTACACACACACACTAAAAAATCTATAAATACCACACTGGATATATTGTATAATTCAACACCAATTTAGACCTAAATAAGATGATTTCAAAAATATAAAAAAACGAAAAAAAAACAGCAACAAATATTTCTACTTTTCATTTGTAGGTCGGACTAGAATTTCCTATATTATTCTTATAGTAAGAAGTAAGTCGGACAACGATTAGCGTTCTGTCGTTTTCGGTATAAGCTACTGGTGGTAAAATTTCGAAATAACACCGCATTGCTTATAAGCAATAAATTAAATTTTTAGATGATGTGGTCTTCCCTTTGTTACAACGTTGTTGATGGTGAAGTCTTCTAAAAGGTTTTAAAAACCAAAAAATACTGTGTTACATAGCCAAAAAATCAGCCTACAGTCTGAGTTATATCTCGAAGTTTTTTATTTTCAAAAATTCAAATCTCGCCTTATATGAGCGCTGTCGAGAAACTATTTATTGATTTGTAGATTATTCATCAAGAGCTGTTCAACGATATATATATATATATACTCTCGCTTTGCTTCACTGGGAGCGTTACGTACTTTTGTGGATGAAGTTTAAGCCTTCGTTGGATATTTTATAATCCAATAACAGGAGTAAAGTACTTGCTTGTAACTGAACGCCCCACCATTTTGAGTGTTTATGTTTCTTTTTACACTGTGATCAGTAAGCAGTTACTGGTGGATTGTGAACGACATAATTGCATTGGCGGAAATAGGAATTAAGTTGGGTATAAGAACAGTAGCAAACGTATCTCTCTTTGTTTTTCTCCCAACATTCCTCGTAGTAAAATTTACATGTTGATCATTAACTCCTGCGCAGTAAAGCCCTAGTTATGAATATCACTCAGAAAGCCATAAGCCTTTGTAAATAATTGGCGAGAGCATCTGATGAGTGTGCTAGTGGACCCTTGATGGAAACTCGACCACCTGATTTTTTTTTTTAATTTTAGATTTTAAAGGAACATTACATTTTCTTTTTTTCTACTTTCAAAAACTGTTCTGCTTCAATGAAATATGTTGGAAAAGATATATATGCGCATTTTGAAATTTTACAGAGAGTAAAACGTTCAACCGAAAACTGGCTGAATGTAGGTTAATCCAAAAAGTGGAAGCAGCTCAGCTACCTCCATTTTTTGAATGAACGTTGTGCCTCCAATCTTTACAGTGTGTGCACTGTATAATTAATATGATAAATTACATACACAAACACACATATTCATACATACATTTATTATCTCATAATGATATAGTTGGATGATAGTTTTTTTTTAACATTAGGGACCTACCTTCCACCCCTGTATCTCAGCATCCTTTGCTCAAATTGAATTGCGCGCTTCCGACAAAACGCGTCACAAACAGTTGTTTGCTTTGCTGAGTTTGGGACAGGCTGTACCTAGAGATTCTCGGAAGTTGGATGATAGCATTTGATGGCTCCCGAAATGTGTATCACGTGATACTTGCCCGGAAGTGTGATTGAAATCGCGGGGTTCGCCTGCCATCCTCATCCAATCATCGTTTATTCCAATCCGGTAGCTCAATTAGAACAACAGATATTTAGTTAATATATTCCTCAATATGTGTGTTACGAGAGAGTATTGTCACTTTGGAAACGGTATATCCTTTAACATTTTAATGCCGTGAATCCTTAACGGAACTTCCTTACGTCGTTATGTGAAGTTTGGCTGTAATTAACTCATTGATTCCTACGTAATGGTCAAATATGTATTTAATGATTCTGTCTCGTTACCAAGGATACATTTAACAATTTGACATGTTCATATGGTTCAAGTCTTAAGGGTTAAGTCCTGTACAATCATGTTAAATTTGAAGTAAATTAGTCTAAACGTTCTCATTTGAGACGCAAATTTCAGTTTTAGTAATTACCTTCTCATTACCATGGAAACGGTAACAATGGGAAATTTATGGAGCTCTTTAAACATGAAAAGTTACCCTCTATATCAGAATACCGAGTTTGGATGTAATATGTCCAGCCATTCTTGTGTAATTCGTAAAAATCCGTTTTTCTTTTGAGTACCGTTACCATAGAAACTATTCAACTGTTCGTTAAGCCAATGCAAATCCTTATTGTTTATAGCCATCTCCAGTTCATTACAGTCGAAAATACAATCTGAGCTGTATAAACATTAATGGAAACTAATTTTTGATTATATGAATACTGAAATCATAGTTTTTTACATAAAGTGATATTTCTGAATTTAGAAAGAAACACTTTCATGATAGTCTCACGAAGAACTCAAAGCGCCTCACCTACAAGAAATTATCTGATTCTATTCGAAGCTGGTAAACAGGGGTAAATATGGATGAAATAATACTTCTTGACATTTTGGTGGCAAATCAAGCAATAGCACACACAAGGCGTGCAAAACAGTGTTTGATTAGACGTTGTGGAATGGTCTCTTGTGTCAGCACATTCCCCCAGATAGCCATATCTACTACCGTTTAGAAATGCCTTAAACAGAATATGTAAGAATACGTGTACGTGCGTGTGTTTGTTTGTATGTGTGCAGGTGCATTTAAGTGGCAGAAGATGTCGAAGAAATGTAGAGATTTAGCCTGAAATATACCCAATTAATAAATAATTAAATGATAATTGTTTCTTCTCTATTTTGATTTACTTTTTGCATTCTAAAATCACTCACATAAAGCCAGAAATTAATAGAAAAAAACATCAGAGAGGTCATTCTACTGTTACTGTGAATTTTGAAGAGATATTTATGGTTAGAAAAACTGATGCAAGATGATACTTTTTGTTAGAAGTTTGGAAATAAAATTAATATAATGAAGAATATGTTACCTTAAATTGACGACGCAATTAGGGAAGTGTTGTCATATTTGGTTACATATTCCAAAAATTGTAGCGAAAGTGATATTTTTTGTTAAAAGTGTTAAAACGCTATAATCACCTTGAATTATAATGACACAATTGTTCCAAAGAACAAGAAAATAATGGCTATTGAGCCACTATTTGGCCCCACTATATTCTGAAAGTAAAATTATGGCTAATATATATTTATATATATATATTAATATTTCATGCGTATCCAATGGTCTGTACTTTCCAAAATTAATGGGTTTCTGATTTTCTACGATTTGATAAAATCTTAACGAAGTGCGAATTTGTTTTTAGACATTTCAAAAATGAAAATTTGTTGATTTTGCACACGAGTTCTATACCGATCGTGTTGCAGCACCACGTTTTCTTTCGACTATATTACAGGTGACTTCACGACGTATATTTTACTAATAAATGAGACTGATTCAAATACTGAATTATTGTGCTTTTGGTGCGCGTACAGTGATATCTATCTATCTATCTAT
>JAGDQP010009573.1:26334-58529 GCA_022664845.1 Lepisma saccharinum
GAAAAGATTGTTAAGGATAGGTTATTAAAATTCACTTTGCCGTACATCAATCCTGCTTAACATGGATTTCTCCCTGGTAGTTCCAGCGTAAAAACCTATCTATTCTCTAGTCACACGCCATTTGTTGCCTGTCTAATAATATACCGATTGATATAATATACTTTGACCTTACAAAAGCCTTTGGTTATACTAGTCATGTCTATTTGTTACATAAATTGTCTCTTAGATTTAATATTCACGGTCAATTCTTATTCATAATTAAAGATTACCTAGCTGACCACCAGCATGTTGTTCTGTTTAGCGCTGCTTCTCAGTGGTATACTATTACATCTGGAGCGCTACAGGGCTCCGTCCTCGCACCCTTATTTTTTTTCTTTTTGTGGACTACTCCACTGAATCTATTAGCAACATTTTTATGTATACCGATGACTGTAAACTTTTTAGAGAAATTAAAACTGTTGATAATGTAACACAACTGCAGTCAGATATTCTTACTTTACGGTAGTGCTACAAATGGTAGCCAAAAATTAACACTTATAAATGTGCTTCCCTCAATTAGTCTTAAGAAGTGTCTTCTTCAAAGCTCGTATCATCTTAACAAATCTCGCAAAAGATACATAACATAAAGATCTCGGTGTTTTGATCGACTCAAAGCTTACTTTTGAGGTTCATGTAACTATGTTTACTAAAATAGCCATGAAACTTCTAGGTGTACTGTATAGATTTATTGATTTGAAGGATCCTACAACACTTAGTTTATTTTACAAGAGTTACGTATCTCCGCATCTTAAATATTGTTTTCCTATCTAGGCTATGGTGTCACCCACAGTGCTGTCTAATGTTAACAGATTTTTCTCTTTTTCTTGGCTATCTTTCGCTTTAGCGTCTATCCACAGGCAATTTCAGCAAACAACAACTCTTAGAATTTCTTTATATTAAACCTTCTTTAGCATGTATTTACATGACTTCATATACATGAATAAAATTGTTAATGGACGTATCAGATCAGGTGATATTGTTCTTTCTAGTTCCTGTGAGATTCACTGGCCGTGATCACATGTTTACTCTACGAACACCAAGGCTTGCTATTATGCAGCATTCCCTAATTTACGGGTTGTCTTCCCAGTATAATCAAGTTTCAAGCTATCTTGATTTTGCTGTACCATTTAACCGTTTTATGAAAAACCTGGTATCGATATCTGATTTAAGTTGAGGTAGGGCCTAATGAATTTTGTCTATCTATATTTGTCCAGTCATATTTGGTAAAACAAACTCTACTTGAATATGACACTAGTACTCAGTAACAACATCAAAAATCGAGATTCGTTCATGCTGTGCTACGGCCGCCATCTTGGAAAATGGCCGCCAATTTTTACTTTTTATCATATCTCGGTAACAATTGGAAATATGAAGAAAAGAAAGAGAGAAAAATTAACGATAATAAAAAATATATCTTTTTGGTCCTTACAACTTTTGTCCTATCTCTTACGTTTTTAGAGATAAACATAAATTCAAAAATCATACTTTTTTAAGTTGTTGGAAGTTTACCATTAAATTACTTTTAACAAGTTGATTAATCTCCAATTTTATGACTTTTTAATTTACGTTTTTCTGGAAAACCGTTAGAGATAGGACAAAAGTTATAAGAACCAAAAATAATTATTTTGTATGATCTTTAACTTTTGCCTCTTTCATGTTTTTCAAATTTCCAACGGTTACCGAGATATGACAAAAAAGTGAAAATCGGCGGCCGTAGCACAGCATACACGAGTACTGATTTTTGATATGTGATTACTGGGTACTAGTACAACACATATACGAAGTATCTTTCTTTTAGGGAATTTTTTCCAGGTAAAACCCTAATATAACTGGACTATATGTCTTAATATTGTTTTTCTGTTAATGTATTTATTCATTTTATGTTTTATTTTGCATTGATTGTTTACTTTGTTTGACAACCTAGTGCAAAATGGTCATTAGTACTGTATCTGATTTCATGTTAATAAGAAATTAAATAAATAAATATATTAACTAAACCACTGTCTACTAAAAGAAGAAACAGTTTCAACAATGCGCTGCCATTCAAATTTGTTTCTTACCGAAGAAACCAATGAGTGACATAGATTTCTACACTTTGTGTAGGAATCATCTATCAAGCACTTTTTCTTTTAAATATATGTCAGGCTTTCACACGATACCAAAGAAGGTTTTACAAAGACACGTTTGGTAAAAACTAATATGCAAAGGATAAGGAAACGAGTAGCTGATTTCTTCACAAAATCATATTTATATTTCGTATTTATATTTTAATCAAGGCGCACTCTTCGTCACATTTTCCTTCTTAGTATGAAATATGTCATAGAAACATTTATAGCGTATTATAGGCAGACATTCTTGCGACGATGTACTCAATATGAATATTTGCAGCGCAGAATCAAAAAAATCCACTTCTTGCTCCATTAAAAAACAAAACTTGGAAGTTTATTGCCAGAAAATCGTCGCACATTTTATCTTTAGTCTACACTTTCTGAGGTACTATATAACATATTAGAAGGGAAAAGTGTTGCTCTGATAAATAGGTATAAAACCCGCATGCGAAACCAAGAATATTCTTAAATTTCATGTTTAAAATACCTGACTTAATATTAAATTTTGACAAAATTTATTTTAATTTTAAGAGAAACACGCAAGGTTTGGAAAAGAGTAATTTTGGGAAGTATGTATTACAGACAGCTACAGACATCTAAATATTGATATATTACAAAATTTACTAAGAAAACACTTTTTTATTTTATCATGTGGTAATAAATACTGCTCTTATTTAAAACTCTTATATTTATTTAGGCAATGCAGTGTCTTTTACTGGCTTAAGAATTTGAGCTGTATTATCACTTCCTCAACCCTATAATGTAGAACAATTTTCCAGTCACTGAAATTCCAATCTCAAAGTACAAAACATTCAATCGACTCTTTAGTGCACTTTTTGTCTGAGGAAGTAAATTTTCTGCAAGAGTAATTTATGATTAAATATCATGCTTTAAGATATGACAAGCTTCCCATCGTAAAATTATTTACGCTTTATTACGTAAACATGTTATAGAAAGCAATGTAAAAATTTATACCTACACATTTTAAAAGTGTATCTTCGATATTTTGGTGGTTATCCAGGAAAGGCCAGTCGTGGTCTATCTGGTATTCCGATTCGTTCAAATAATTGCGCGAACTTCACGTATTCCTCTTTCATTCCGATAATTTTTCAATTTCACCTCTGCTAGAAATATTTGCACAAGTAATGTTAATATGATGACATTACGAGAGTTGAACAAAATATTCCGCTGACCTTACACAAACCACTCACGACCATCGTATGGTTTGCGGGTGGCTGGTTGTCGATCTATTCTTTCAACATGGTTTGTATCAAAATAAAGCTAGAGTTAAGCTTTTAAAACAAAAATGGAATAATTTTAAAGGATGTGCAATTTATCATTCGTTACATAAAAACGGCTTAATTTACTAGCCTATTATTTAAAAACGTAATTAATGTCACCAACATTGATATGCAATAAGAATACAAATTTCAAGAGAATATTTATTTCTTTAATATGATAGGTATTGGTGACAAAGGAAACATTATTGAGAAACTTTTGAGAAAATAAAACCACAAACGACACACAAATAACGATAGGTATGTCAGCTATGTAACAACATTGAATCTTGCTGAATATGTGACTTTACGTACATACGGGTTGGCGACCGGAGAGAATAACAGCCTGACTAACAGCCAGAATAAGAACAAGTCGCGAGTCGAACTCCCCGTGTCTCCACAGGAGATGGATGGAGGATAACCGGCAGCCTGTATGTAGGTGCCAAATCTATTCTGAATTCTTTAATGGCTCACATATTACTTCACTCAGTATTGCTTTAACATGATTTACAAAGAAATGTTCAGTACCTTAGGAAAACACTTAGGTTTAGTTAGAATATAGTTTAAAAGTACTCATTTGTGGATCGTCGCCCTTTACTGGAAATAGGAAATAGCTCCTTTTATTTCATCATTTCCTTATACAAAACCACTAAATTTAGCATGTAAGTCAAGAGAAACAGGTTACGGTGGTCGTCTGTTCCGCCGTCCAGGATCGGCATTCGTACAGCAACGCTTCGCCCTCTTCGGCCGATCGTGGACAGGGTGGACACGTTTCTCACCCCGAAACGAGCACTATAAGAATATGATTTATTACCAGAACAAACTAAGTTCAGTCACTGAAGATGAAATTAATAATTGAAAGCAATATTCATTTGGAGTCTTTTTCTCGATTTAACAATTGAGTTATGATTAATACGCTGCTGGGTCATTAAACTAGGCCCCTTACCGGGCACTAGACTGCCCAACATTCAATTTGAACGTACTTCGAAGGTAAACTGAACAGAATAGCTGTACATGGCCAGTTTTACCACGAAAAAAAAAATGAAACTTCAAAGTTCCAATCTCGATCCTCATTCTCGCTAACACCATAGACCAAAGCCGACCGGGTAGCCGTGCGGTCTAAGGCGTTAGGCCAACGACTTGAAGGTCCCGGGTTTGAGTCCCAGCAGGGGCATAGGCGTTCGTGAATTTGAACTAGGTATAAAGGGCTGAATCGTGACGGGCCGAGGTCAAAAGTTACTAGACTGGCCCATATAAAATAAAGTTTACCAAAGTTGTACCATAGACGAAAGAAGAGCAGTACTCATCAATCACACCTCGTATATCTATAGTTAAGAGTAATAAAAAGAGAATCTTAAATTTTAGCTACGCTGTAATTTAAAAGGGCGAATAACAGTCATCCACAATGGGTCTACGTTTTAAAATCGCGGTTAGAACGTTGTATGTTCTTTATGCACTTAAAGTAAGTGTCTCTCTTTAAACCATCCTCATAATTTTAAAAGAAGTACAGTAAAAAAGTTTCTTTGAAGAAAAATGTCTATACAGCATTGTAAATATCGTGTTAAATAAACACGGAGGTAAACGAATTCATTGAACATGTTATTGTTTGAAACTTTTGAGTCTGTTCAATTCACAGCTCTTTCATATAGTACTCAAGGCTAAACTGCAAAGTTCTGTATGCGAAAGAAGAGGATTAGATGGAAGAAATTCTTACTGTCAACTGAACCGTTTTCCCTAATGATATACGACACTCTCTTGTAAACAACATAAAGCTTTTTTTTTTCGTTTGTTACATTCAGTACGTTTTATACTACAACGTCTGCAACGTTACACTTCAGGCACAAGAACAATAATTATCAACTTTCCCGTCAGAGGGATTTATGTATGTTGCCGGGAAGAAATCCAAGCAGTGTTTGAATAACATTGGAAGGCAATACGAAAGTTTGCCATTTATCAAACAACCGAGGCAACGAACATGGCTTATAGTCTGCAATTAGTTCTGGTAATCACAGCTACGAGAGGTAATATCCATGGACAAGCTTTTCTGACGCCCCTTTTTGTCGCTTAGGAACCATCCATAAATTTATAATTGGCTAATTAATCCCAACGTTATTTAAACCTGACGCTTGCTACAACGTTACTAACAAAGCTGTACATTCCTTCTCTTTCTACCTTTTAATTTCTAAGCATTGCCTCTGTGCTTATTCTGCCTGCCTCTTGTTTCTCTGCCCTTTTTATTTTTCTTTCCCCATTAATGCGTTGTTACTAGCTGATGCATCCCGGATGACGATCTACCCCTGAAATGAACAAAGCGTTGTCAGAGAAAAGAAGCTTAACCAGCTGGGAAGCCCCCGTTCACAATCACATGCCGCTACAACGGTGCTTCAAACAACAGAAAAAAACTGAGTCTCGCCTGATTACGGAAAGTTTAACAGCCTGGTCCATTCTATTTCAGAGGAACCTTTCCTTCTTTCTTCTGCGGCTAAATTTGTTGAATGGTTTATTTTCTCCACTCAAATTCGTTATTACAATATAGCTAACAAAATGAGGACGAACATGAAGGAAACATTCTTCGAGTAATCCTTTTAAACCTCGCGAACACTCTACTTCTTTAAACCCTTCTGAACTTGAAAATTGAAAACAGCGATTGCCATTATCTTCATAAGACTATCCCATCACGGCAGTCCGTAAGTAATTATCGACTTTTGGTTTGCTTCAAAAGCATTTTCTGTTACTCTATTAGAGTATTACCAATAATACGTGAGTCTCGATTTATCATTTTCAGCTTTGAGAGTAGAATCCTATAAAGATTAACAATTTTCTGTTATATAAAATAAAATAGTTCAAAGTGACCAATATAGTAAGAAGATTCAATATAATCAGAAATTGGAAGTCATTAAAGGTTCAGTACTTATAAGTCCAGTATTTGGTTCTACAAGATGCTAAACTTGTGTTACTACTAATCTTATCAATACGTCAAAATATCACAGAGGGTCTGTAGTCAGGGTGTTACTTGTTACCGAAAGAGGTAGGAAGGAATTAATAACCAAGTATATATCTACTGCAGTAATGCACATAAATTCGCTGAGTTACCTCATACGTCAGTGCTTCCCAACCATTCTCGTCTCGGGAAGCCCAGAAATATTTAGCAATACTTTGGGGAACTCCGGTTTCCTGGCACATCATATTTTAATCTAGTCTGGAGCAAAATATAATGTTATATTCAGGGTGCGAATTACGGCCGGGGATGGGGGGACAATCCCCCTCTGAAATGTATTTATCCCTGGCTGCTAACTAGAATTCGCTATCCCAGGGGGGATGAAATTGTCCCCCTCCAACACATTATATATAACCTTCTTTTCACGGACTTACAATAAGACTGCTCTAGTTATCAAAACAATCCAAACATGCATGTCTAAAAAAAAAAAAATATGTTGTGTGCAGGCAAAGCTTTTATTGTCGGTGTTACAGCTAGTACTTCCGAAAAGTTACATGACTAAATCACTTGTAAAGTTGATCACACAATAGAGGAAAGTAACCAAATTTCGCCTAGTAGCCTAATTGCACCTACAGAAAAGTTTCTCCTTAGAATGAGCTTGAAATTATTGGAGCCAATTGTCACGTCCGTAGTAACGCGCGAACAGTAATCTCCGAAGATTTGAAGGGTGTGGTGTGTCTCGTAGTCATTTGCAGTTTTTCTCCTTGTTGGAGTTTTGCAGTGGTTCCCACGTTGTCTAAAAGCTTCAGCAACTGTAAGCTTTATAGTAGTAACTATAAACGTGCTTGGTGAATGATAATTGAGCGAGACATACATTGATAAGTTTGGCGGGAAAAAGCTTTACCCTGGTGAGTGAAGAATAACATTTTACAGTGTCAAGAGAGTCCTAATTTCACCCACCTGATGGGTCCAAATTTCAAATCCATAAATTTACCACGATGCATTATACAACGTGAAGAAAGTGAACTACTTTAGAAGAGCAGAGAACAAACTGCAATTCAGTGAAAGCCGCGCGATATATTTGCTATTTGCCAATTGAATTGTCACCTGTAACAGTGCAAGTTAAATTTGCAAAGAGACAAATAAGCAACTTTGTAGAAGCATAGCTAAAGGACTTTATTTATCAAGCAGAGATGGCAAAGGAGATGACCAGTGAAGTTATACATCAACAAGCACCAAATCTATCACTTATTATGACACCGATTGGGCCATTAATGAAAGGCAGTATGAAAAGTGGGTTACATGTAGAAAATGTCATATTTGGTTCAATGAAAACTGCGTTGGTAAAGGAGTAAAAGATTCACTTTTCCTCTGTGATATTTGGCTGCAATAACTAGAGAGCGGTTTAAAGATAAAATTTACATCTTTTCCAGATTGCGTGTTTTGAACTTAGTGGATAAGAGCTTTTAAAAATGTAGAGCTTTTTCTTTAGTTTAGAAAAGTGAAACTCGTATTTTTACGCATATTACAGGTGTAATTGCTCATAGTATCCTACTTTAGGTTGTAAGCAGATTTCTTCTATTTTTTTTTAAAAAAAAAGATATTTCAATTATTGCAGTAGACAGTGGGCGAAATTTGGACCCATTTTTCCAAAAAGCCAGTTTTGTCTTGATTTGGAAAATACATTATTTCTCGTGTTGTATAGATGAAATTATTATCGAGTCACAACAAATTAGCACTTTGATGTTTCTAAAAGTTAATGTAACGCTCACATTCTTGTTATGAACTTTACAATAGATTTTATGGGCATCCAAAAAAGAAGTGGGTACATGCCTCTAAATGTTTGAAAATTCTAGAGCAATAAAAACCAAAAAGGGCATAGAGCCATATCAAAATCAGCACTCAGCTGTTATCCTATGATCCGGAAAATGATTGGGACCGTCACAAGAGTTATGGAATGGTCTCTGGGGAATAAAACCTTTAGGAACCCTGATAGCTAATTTATGGTCTTTATATTCATTTGCACCTTTCAATCTCTAAAAACAGTGAAAGTCCAGAATAGATTCATTCATTTGTCCTTCTGCATTTCTCAGCAGTACACAATAGTGTTTTACTAGCGAGAATAGGCATGACACGAAGGTGTTATCTATTCATGACAATGCATTATTCGGAATGAGGGTTCACAGTCTTGCCTTAGAAAGAAGAAACCCCTTCAAAATCTGCCTAGCGTATACAAGCGACACGTAGCTTTCATAGACGTATTGAAAAGTGTCCTGTATTTCATATTAAGCTTTAACGTGGCATACATTGGACAAAGGGAAGAGTACCGACTATTTTTAAGACTGTTAATTACGTAAAAATTCCAGTACGTATTATATTTCAAAATTCGTATCTCGAGGATATCGAAAGTATTGCCAATCTTTTACCAAAGGGAGCACTGTGACTAAATAATTATTCATTGTAGACAGAACGGAAACAGTTTACAACCTCTAAGGTAATATTACGGTATATCATACACTGCTGACAGCTGAATTTCGGAAGAAAAGCAATTTTTCCATTTGCATAAGATAGCGTGAAGTTGAGCACGGAAAGTTGTACTATCATATTCTGGTACCGAAAACAAGTTGAATCGTAGACCTCAAATTATCATAATATCATCAAAAGTTTTGTCAATGATATTTCAGTAAGTTAAGTTACAAGTTAACAATATCAAGTACTTTACCCCCCCCCCCTGGGAAGATAACCTAATTCGCACACTGGTTATATTGAACAGCAGATGAACCTTAATATCTGACTGAGCTTTCAAGATTCACTACAGTAATATTGGGTTGATGTGATTGAAATGACCGCTTTGACGCCTGGTAGGAAATGTACTTCAGCAACACAACACAGGAATTGACTGAGTTCACGCGTTTAATGCCACAACCTCTGTACATGTTCAGCAAACAGATTGTGGTACCTAGATAGCCATGAGGCAGTGCGTTGTTGAACACGTTCGTATGAAAGTGTACTATGGAGAATACACAATTGCGAGTGAGTTTTCTTTATGATTCAAACTGGACCATATTTCCCTGTAAGTCGCGAAACACATTAACAGTGTATTTGGAACAGAAATGACAAATAAACGCACCACTCGCCGTTGGTTTGTCAAATTTTGTTCCGGTGACACAACATTGCAAATTGAGCCCTGTGGACACAGACCAACATCATGTTCGGATTAGCTTCTGAGGAACACCGTGGAAGCGGACTCTAGGAAAAGTGTCAGTGCCATTCCAGACGAGTTAGGCGTACCGTAACACTTTTTTTATTTGGGACCAGCCTTCCGCCCCTGCCTCTTTGTTGTCGTCGACGATGACAGCTTACCGTTATCAGTCCACGGCTCCGTACGATCGGTAAACTGAAAAAGTCGGACTCGAGTGCCACATGAGTTGACACCGGCAAACAAGAAACGCCGTCTGAAGGTGCGCAGTTCTTTGAATGCAAGGAACAAGAGGTAAGGTTTCCTGCATGGGATTGTCACTTCAGATGAAAAATTGATCTGTTATGACAATCCTAAACGTCCAGGATAATCAACGTCCAGGACGGTATCTTAAAACCACTTATCCACCCACGGAAGGTACTGTTGCTGTTATGGTGGTATATGTTTGGAATGACCCATCATGTCTTTCTCAAGCGAGGTGAAGCTATCACTGCAGATCGCTACAGTGCTGAACTCCATGAAATGTATCGCAAACTTGTCCGAAAGCATCCAGCAACGGTCAACAGACATTGTGTCCTCATTTTGCATGACAGTGCCGACCCACACGTTGCGCAAAGAATGATGCAGGCTGTCCATGAGTTGCAGTAAAAAACTCTTTCTCACCGCCGTGGGATCTCTCTCCCACTGACTACTGCCTCTTCCGCTATCTTGATCACTTCTTAGCAGGGAAGACCTTCTCTGATGATCGGACGGTGCAACATGTAGTTGAGGGTTTCTTCGATCGCAGGGTACAGACTTCTTTTGCCACGGAATCCAATCGTTGGCTGAGTATAGCTGCAGTCGGCTGCTACTTTGATTATCCAGATAATGTATTTTTAATTTCTTTTGGCCTTTGGACGTGACGCAACTGACAAACATTTTATTCGCGCCAAACTAATGTAGTCGCACAATCACTCACTAACATTTTCAATTCCAAAGCGCGCCTGAAGAAAAATATAATTTTTCATGGAAATAATACTGTTCTCAATGAACTTGAGTCTGCGTTGGAACGATGTTTTCAGAGTAAAATAGAAAATATACTTAAACAAACCAAGTAATCTCGGTAATAATTTTGATTTTTAAACCAAACTAACCATTATTTCCATTAACATTTTTTTTTTATATTGCAATGTCTCTTCTATCAACATCCTTAGAATAATTTGTTTAATCTTATTAGATGAATTGAAACATAACGAACTTCTTTACCATTTTACTGAAGTAATAACAAATACATTAGACTTCAACTCAATAATCTTCTTTTCTGTATTAAATCAATTATAATTAATAAAAAATTCTAGCATAATATAGCATAAATTACAAATAAAAGTATTCCATAGTATATATCTTCCTTAATTTCAAATGTATATGGTTTGTCTGCACTCTTGTTAAGTTAATATATGTTATTTAAGAAACTATTCAAAGAACATCAAGTGGCTGGATTGTTATAGCCAAAAAGGGGGTAGAGCAGAGTTATATCCCAAATATCAAGCCGGAAAAACACCAAACATTAAGAAAGTCAATAGACCTGCGAAAATTGACTTCAAATCTTTTCTCTCAAAAAATTAATAATACAGACAAGGAGCAAACGAGGATGTAATAGCAAATGTATACAATAAGGAAATTTGTGATAAGTAACACAAAAGAAAAAATAAAACTTATTTAAATTTCAAATACTTTTCAGGATAAGACTATTCAATACATGCATAACATCTTGAGATGAAATTTGCTGAATTCAATAAAAGACGGAAGTAGAATTGTAAAGATTCGTTTCGTTATTCACTCCTCCATTACTCAAAAGTAGAAAGAAGCAACACCTTCCTTTTTATTCAAAGCAACTGATAGTTATAGGAGGAAATATGCAAGCAAGAACAGTAGTTTCGTTCATGGACAACTGCTGGAAATGGACAGGAACACCTTTGCTATAACCAGTGTCTTGCTTCCTAACCAATATAATTAAACTCTTGAAATTTGTACATTATTTAAGTTCACTATTTTTTAAAGAATATTTGTTTGAGATGGCTTAGTAACTATAACTCCATTCAATTCAGTTAACTATTCTATTTTGTAATTAATACTTTCGTAATTAAAAACAAATCAAATCATTAAATTTAAAAAATGATTTAGTCATAAGAGAGCTAATTTAATTGAACAGATAATGAAAAAGATCAATTCAGAATTCGGAAACTTTAACTACTAGTAACTCCTTCATGAATCAAGAGAATATAATGAAAGTATATTTTATAAACTATTAGATTCCTAATTCAATCATGTTAAGATTAATTTATTTGCTAAAAATTTAGGTTTATGATGTTTAAATCGGATATCCAATTATCTTTCATTCAATCTAATCATTTTCTTTCCAACTTGGTCCCGCTGATCAACACGAAGGCATACCGTTCGGGCAAAATGAAGAAGCAAATTATCCGTGTTATTCGTCCTATAATTACATCAAGTAATGCCAACCTTCGTTAACTCGCACAACGAGCAGTATACACCTATAGAGATTCCATCAACTCAGAAACACAAACAAGTCGACCTTTCCTATCTCCCTCGTTCACAGAAAAACATAAGAGTTAGACAAATCTGCGTTCTTTTTAAACCAGAGAAAAATTCACAAGAGAAAACATGTATATACATGCAATTAAATAAAGCAACTGAGTTACTGTATGCTGCATACACCCAAAGGACAGCGTATTGCAAGATGTGTTTGTAATGCAATTTGTATATCAAATACTAAAACGGACATTGCACGTTGCTCCATCGAAAACGAAAGTTCAAAATTTCATACTGACAAATCGCTACGACACTTTTGTTTCTTAGTACGTCGGTATAGTTGAATTGAATTGAATTGATGGTTTTAGACAACTTTGGCTCAGTCTAGGATAGGATAGGGATGTTGGAAGGAAGTCGACCAGAGTCTAGTTGAATGTAACATCTTGACATTTGCTTACTGTGACTGAGGAGAAAACCTTGTTAAAGCTCTGTCAGTATGGGTGCCACTGGGAAATTTTCTAGAACCTTCTGATTCCTAAACCAACGCTCTACCAACTGACTTACTGCTGCTCGGTATAATCATATAAAATCCCTTTGCAAGTTATCTTACTAAATAAAAAAGATGCCTAACAAAATTTAGAACTTTGGTCTAGTTTATTATTTGAGAAAATTATAGGAAAGCAGAAAAATGCTAATTTAGGAAAATACAGAATATTCGTCAGTTTGATGTATTAATAAGTTCATGCACAGCACTTTTAATGTGCAGCATCTGGGTACAAATATTGGCCTTACAGGCGTCAATCATTTATGATTAGCGTATATTAAAACGCCATTTACAAAAAATTCAAAGCTTCACTGTACCTTACCATGATTTGAACTAACTATTTAGCCATACTTAGATTCTTGATAATAAAAAATATGGACAAAGTATTTCAAGTACTTCTGGACAACGTATATATTAATACTTTCTCTAATTAGTACTTATTATTATTAATTGCATTACCAGATCTAGTAGTGTTTTAGATGGTACTGCATCAGACTTCAGAATTTATAAGCATAATAGAAACGCGATATTCGAGTTTTAACTTTCAAATTAACGTTACTAACTTCAAAATTATGCCTCTCGTTGTATTTTTGGACGAATGTAAGATTTTTGCTTTAGAATTAACTGTTTTATTTCTTACACTATACATAAACTTTCTGCTTGTGACACGGTTTGTTCACTATCAGTTGATTGTCGCGGAAAATGTGTATCTGTTTTGCTACTTTGTAACATATTTAGTGGGATAGTGAATGTGTAATGAAGTTGAAAGCCATTATTGGTGTTAGGATTTACTTTTCCGTTCCTGAAGAAATTCCCATAAAATAAGGAACGATGAGTTGTGGTTTATCGTCTAACAAATAGTTACCAATATATAAAAGTTTATTATCCCCTTGGAGTAAACATAGTACTGGAGTTTCTCCAGATACACCTTAGCCATTGGGGAATATTCGAAGAAAATGAAAGCGCAATGTACCATCCAAAGAAAGCTAACACAATGATGTTTCCTTCTCTATACCGGGTGAGTCAGAAAGAAAGTAAAATATTTTTGGAGATGATTCTAAACAAAAGACGTTGTATAAACATATATCTTATTCGCAACCGTCACCGAAATATAGCTTGTTGAAATTTCATTGTAGCAAATACGTAAACCATACATTAAAAATTGCCAGAAATCTACAATGCAACCGAAATTATCCAAACGCAGGATATGTTAAAAAACGATAGGCTACACGTATTGTACATATCAGAAAATCCCTGAATAGAAATTTGAGAAAAACTAAATTTTTTCTAGGTCTAATGCTTTATTTTAATGTACTACTGTAATGATTTTACGGGTATACATCCAACTTATCTGTAAATTGGCAGTAAAAATATAAAATACAAACAACAACAACAATGATAGTACAACATTGAGAATAAAACAAATTCAAGATTATTAAAAAATCGAAGTTAATAATATAATTATCCATAAACTGTTTAGAGTTAGGCACTTATTATTATTAGCATGTTCAGATACTAATTTGTTTTCACCCTTCTTTATTGATTCTGTCTGTTGTGATAATGGTGATACATCATGTATTAAAAAGAATCGTATTATATACATTTTCATAAATTAAGTTGGATAATATCGACAAGTGATGCTTAAAGAAAATTGTACATGATTATAATTTTAGTTAATTGTGTAATCAACGGTGACAAGAACCAGCAACTGTAAATGTACACTTCAGTTCCGAATTGATTTGAAGGAAGAACGATACCGAGATCAAAGGATTTCCATATTGGCTAACACTTAATTATCCATTCAAATAAATGCAAATAGAAAGTGAGGGTGATATATTTATGAAGTTAAACTTGTGTAGGCTTACCATGCGTTGATCGCGTTGACAATATGAATTGATTGACACCAAAATCAAGGGGAAACCATTACTGTTTCTATGGTAACCAGCATTAATTTCCCATTTAAAAACATGAAAAAAAGTATTTTATGATAACTTTGTAACCTAAACGTTAAAATGACACAGGCCTACCCTGCATTGGACCGAGAACAGTACGACTTTGACGATACCAAGTTCACGTTGGAGTAATCGACGCGGTTTCCATGGTAACTACAATTTATTTCCTCATTTCAATATAATGGGATATAGTATATGAGGGTTTCCTCCTCAATTAAAGGTAAATCTGCCACCGACGTACGCTGCGTTGCTCGAGTTGATGACATTCATTGAATGGCGCCAAGATCACGAAGGTACTCCTTATGGTTTGCATGGTAACCAATATTCAATATCCCATTTTAAATATATGGTAACACCATGTCAGGGTGATAACTTTCTAACAAAAATTCAAACTAATCTCGGCCTACTGTGCGTTGATCGCGTTAACAACATAAATTGAGCTACACCAAGATCACGGGGGGTACTCTTTACGGTTTCCATGGTAACCACAACTTCTAAGCTTAAATATTATGAGATAAATTATGTGATTGTTTTTTCTCTGAAACTAAAAGGTCGAACTGTCACCGGTTTATTCTGAATTGATCGCGTTGATGATATGAGTTGGATGACGCCAATTTCACAGGCGTACCCTTTACGCTTTCCATGGTAGCCAACATTTAAATACAGCGGGCTTCCGAATACGGGCATTTACTTCACGACATATACCACGTCATTTGTGGCGATGGAATTATTTGAGCGACACCCGTTATGTTTTCCATGGTGACCAATAACCAATTCCCCATTTAATTTAGTCAAACTTCCACCGGCCTAACCTGCGTTGCGCCTGTTCACGACACGAATTGAATAACACCAAGATCATATAGATATATCTTACGGTTTCCGTGGTAACTATAGAGACTAATTTCACATTTAAATATACTGTAATGTAATAGTCTACGCGAGTGTGTTTTCTCTTAAAATAAAAGGTGAAATAGTCACCGGTGTACACTGTGCTGCTTGCGTTGACAACATGAACTGTTCAACACTAAGATCACGGACTTATCCTCTTACATTTTCCATTGTAACAAACATTTAATTACACACTTGAACATAATTGGGCAGAATATATGAGTGTGTTTCCCTTATCACCATTAGAATTGACTGCAGGATGTTTCGGAAAAGTATTCTTCGCTTATGGTAACCACTTCAACATTTCTATTATTCAAAATTACGTTACGTTCTGCTATATATTTCCATTGCACCAGGTTGCATCCTGATTTTCGTGTACATTTGACTTATAAAACTATTATTACCTTTTTACCAGTATTTATTGTTCCGAGTGGCTTGGAAGACACACGGTCTACCTAGTTATTAGTACATAAATTATTCTTTATACTGATATATTTGCCTAGTTATTAATAAATAAATCATTCAGATACATTTGTTTGTAAATGCATATCATTAACGGAAATGAGCAATTCTCTGGAAAGTGGTCCCGTTTTGATACTTTTTTAATCTGAGTTAAATCAATCAAAACATTGTCTTTCACGCAAAAAGATATTGAAATTTTATTGGTCAAAATTTGTTTTCTGAATATATATATATATATATATAATGAAATGAGACTTCAATCACAAGCAAGTTTCCATTACAGGTAAGTGGGCCTTCTTGATTCATTTTAAAGTGATAATTTTAATGACCAAACTAACTTATTTAAATAACCTAAATGTATGGATAACTTAAAAATTAATTTGTCAAACCCTTGAAACAGAAAAGAAAAATTCTATATAGATATCAAGGAATTCTCAAATTACTCCTCCCACGTTCGCTTGTCCCGTGCAACACACAAAAGATGATTTTTTTAGTTTAAGAACTAAACAATTCAATATTATTTATTAAAACTTCAAAGCCAAAGCTAAAACCAACTGAGGAAGGCAAAATTAAAATTTCTTAGTTTTCTCTTAATCATATTTTATTTTATAATACATTTAGAAAGCGTCCCGTGCACAGGACATTAAACAAAATTGGTACATATAAATGAAAACCAATTATTTTAGCTTCAGTTTTTAATAGATAATTGCTAATGTATTAGCAATGAGATCAACTTGCCTAAAGTGGTTAAATTACTGAAATAATGATAATTTACAGACAAGGGCGATTCTCGGCGTGTTGCACGAGGCATTCAGACAATATTTTTGGCTATAAATCTGTAAAAATGAACTTAAAGTCTACTTTTGATGTGTGGTATACAAGATTCATGATCATAGAGGTGAATAGTCTAAAAATATTGTACCAAAGTTAACAGCGTGTTGCACGGGACTCAGACGAATGGCCATATTTGCTATCGTCACACATGTTTCTAATATTTTCTGTGAATTATGAGAATATTTTAAAATGTTAGCCTAATGCTAAAATTCTCCATACATTTCCCTCAAATAATAACATTTTGCAATATGATTTTGTTAATCCATTGCATATTTTTTTTAAATAAGTCAGTAGGCATGTAAAGTGTTACACAGGACACAAACATTATTGGACGATTCTTTCAATAGTAATAAAACTGAATCTTTATAGATATAGTGATTTATTAGTTTAATGTAACTATGAATATTTGAGTTTGAGTTTCCCTCCAAACTTTTCGCCCTCCAAATTGCCTCTTTCCCGCCATTTTTAGGCAACCTGGAGTAGAACAGTAATTGACTTACCATATGACATTTATAATCTAACACTTGCATGAACTTTATTGCAGCAGATAGTTACAATAAATTAAGTATTTATTAACATGTAAAATCAAGCTATAAACTCCTTGTAAATTCATTTTTTTAAATTGAAAATAAAAATAAAAATTACAGTTTTCATACTTTTCATAGTTACATTAAATTAATAAATCACTATATCCATAAACGTTCAGTTTCTTAAAATATATTATTGAAATAATCGTCCAAGAATATTTGTGTCCCGTGCAACACTCTATGTGCCTACTGATTTTTCTTTTTTTAAGTAAGCAATGGATTAACAAAATCATATTGTAAAATGTTATTATTTGAGGAAAATGTATGGAGAATTTTAACATTAGGTTAACACTTTAAAATATTCTCAGAATTCACAGAAAATATTAGAAATATGTGACGAGTAAATGTGGCCATTCGTATGAGTTCGGTGCACCACATTGTTAATAACTTTGGTACAAATACTAATGTTAAATTTATTCACCTAGATATATTTAATCTATGACCATGAATCTCTCATACCACAAATCAAAAGAAGACTTTAAATTTATTTTTACGAATTTATAGTCAAAATTTATTGTTGTCTGAATGTCCCGTGCATCACGCCGAGAATCGCCCAAATAGTAAATTGTGTTTGTTACATTATTTGCATCGTTTGAATCTACATTATGTTACATTATCTGAAATAATAACGTATTAAACTACACGACAGCTATGCAGTACAAAGTTTGAAAAACCACAAAATGTTCCTTAGACAAAATGATGATTAAAGTCTAACATAGAATCTTAACAGGAAAGTTTAGTGTAAGTTGAAAACCAGTTTTTTCTTTGCGCTCTAAGATATGTTTATTTCTTGTCAACTTCTTGCATTCGCTTAGACCTCGTATTTTAGAAGTTAATTTTAATTTATATATTTCAGATGTATTTTGGGACTATTAAATTATTTCATTCAAAATATTTAGTATTGCCACTAGTCGCGATTTACTTCAACGCAAGTCTATAACTTTTAAAACAACGAATAGAAACTTCACAAAAAACAAAGAGCACAAAAGAACAAATTAATTTCGTATTTTCTTCATTTTTGTTTAACATATACAATATACGCATGTATTAAAACAACAATTTGACTAGAAGACGTGATTCGTTAAAGGGTCCCAAGCCCATGATGATTTTTTTTTTCAAGAGACACGAAAAACGTTGTAACAGTGGAAGTTAGCAAAATTACTTGTCTGTTGAATAAATGTCAATGTGTTCTCAACGCAGCGGAAGAGAAGTTTGCAAACTGTACCACATACATGTGGTAAAATTAATTTTTGGGCCCTTCTTAGAATCACAACTGCCGATTTGAATTACAACTTTGCCTCCTGAATACATCAGGACTGTTTTGGAATAGAAATGCAAAAATTCAACCAAGACTGGTATCAACTCGATTGGTAGCCACTTAAAACTAACAGACAGCAGTGACATTTAGCAGTACTCAACACAAATCATTAATCACAACATCTCTACGCACTGTTAAGATTACGCGTAGCTTATGTGTAATCTTAGAAAGCTGGCTTTGTAACATTCGATTAAATTGCATTAGGAATTTAATAAACGTCATGCCTTTTATAACATTGTTTGGCCGACGTTACAATGGATCTCAAAACCCGGCCGTAGGTCAGTTCGAAGAGCGCTTCCGTGATATTCGGAAAGTCCTGGGTTTGATACCAGCAGCTGACCACTCTGACAGAGATTTTTCCTGGTTTTTCTGTCACATCAGGCCGGCTCCTTCTCCATCATTTTTCCTACCCTATCCCGACCTTAGTCATAGATGCCTAAAGGCCGTAAGTAAAATTTAAAATTCAGTCCTCAGCATTCGACATTGTCCATTTGATGAATGAGTTGGCTCATTTTGTTTGGCTTATTTATTTTTATATTATATGGATCGAACAGAGAGCTATGGTTTAAGCTCATTACAAGTGTGGGACTTCGTGACAAATGTCACAAATGTGGGAATTGTGCCCCTTTCTAATCACATGAGTTTTAATGATAAATTTTCATGTCGGAAGCAACAGGAGTTGGTACCCTCTTTTTGACACAGATATCAACAGCTATGTAAAGTAAAGGTACAAACAATACTGCATATCTGAAGACATATAAATGACTGGAGTATTGTTTAATTGGTCTTCCGCATCCTTGAAAATTTCATTTTGTTCCCACGTGGTACTAGTTTTTAAGCGACGATATGCTGATTAGTTGAATTGCAGTTCAATTCCAATGGGTATAAGCACCACAATCAAAACAGTTTTCTTTCTATAACACCTACAGATTTTTTGTATGAATATTGGCTATTTTGACACAAAGTAGGAACCTAGGAGAAGAGCATAATGAGTCATTTCAACTATGTAGACATACTCAGATTTTCAATCTTTGTTAAATGTTACAATTTTAGACATCTGGCATTTTCTGTGTAATATATACATGATATATATATATATATATATATATATATATATATATATATATATATAAGATATATATGCAATTATGAATTAATGCGCCATATTTTAAGTGAAAAGCCTTTGAAGCAGATTAACTTAGTAATTTACAAGTGCTCCGTTAATATACATGTTTGAAAAGACTTGAAATATCACCTCTATTCTACACATGGGCGATGTCGAGGTAAAAATACTGTGTAATATGAACTTAAAGGTAGTGGATATGTATGATGAAGCTCAACCAGTATGTGAATACAAACTGTGATCCTGGAAAGTGTCTAGATTTGCGTGGAAGAATTGTGTATTAACTGTCGCGAATCGTCGAACAGGATACAATGGTGTCGAGAGAGACTTTACTGACGTAAGCACCAAAGAATTGAGGAAGCATCTTCTTATCTTATGGATTTTCTTAGGTTTGATGTAATAAAAAATGTTCAAGGAAGTGTTTTAAGATTTTGAGAACTAATTGTACTAATAATTTCGTGAAGAAGGAATAATCTGTGTATTTCAAGAAATTTTAAATTCTATTTTGACTTCTTTTTTCTAGTGCAATAAATTTTGTTTAATGTATATAAACGTCATAAAAAGGGGTTGTGAGTGTCCATCTCTGGTGAAGTGGGCTTCGAACCACTATATTCAATGGAATATAGTTAGTTCTCTTTATATGATGAAATATATTGTTAACACTTACGCGAGAAACAAATTAGTCCATCTGTTGGCGGACTAATAAAGCTAGAATTAGTTTCTTTCGCTTTGTGCCATTTCTTATAACAAATATCACATTATCCAACTTTGCCCAAATTTGACTTAGCCAGTTTTGGCAGGGAACCATCCAAATATGTACTATAGTTTTTCTACTAATTCTGTACTGTCTTGTACATCAAACTTGGAGTTTTCTACTCAACTGGAAATGGCACATTTCGACACTTCGAATTCGGTACTTAATGATGAGTACTAATAGCGATTTTGATCAAATATGTGCTATAATTCTTTTACTAATTCTATGCTGTTTTGTACACTAAAATTTGAGTTTCCTACTCCACCGGAAGTGGCACTTTTTAGTACTTCAAAAGTGGTACTCCAACTTAATATCTGAGTACCACGTCGCCAAAAACAGGTAATTGTTTACATGAATGATTTATGCTAGTTTTGTACACGAAAATTTAGCTTTTCAACTCAATCGAAAGTAGCACTTCAGATGCGGTATTCTAGTTTAATGTAAAGTGAAGGATGATAAAACTTACATAAAATTAACGGATTATTTGCACTGTTTTTTTCACCAATGTTCGAATTTTCTACTCGACCGGAATACGCACTTTTTGGCACATCGAATGTGATACTCCAACCTAATACGTGAGTACTACTAACAATGATTTGATAAACATATGTACTATAGTTCTGTACTATTTTGTACAGAAAAGTTTTGTTTTTGTACTTGACCAGAAGTGGCACATGTCAGTAGTAGAGATGTGTTGCTCCAATTTAATGCCTGAGTACCACATCGCCGAAAAAAAAGATGCAAGTTTTACATAAATGGTTTGTTCTAGTTTTGTACACAAAAGTTCATTTTTTCTACTAGACCGGAAGTGGTATTTTGTGTCACTATAAATGTGATTATCCAACCTAATTCCTGAGTAACATATTGCCTAAAATGGTAAGATCTGTCTAAAAGTTAGGTAATAGTTTGGTACTATTTTGTACAGTACAACAAAATTCAAGTTTTCAACTCAACCAGAAGTGGAACTTTTCGACACTTCCAATGTGGAATGCCTCCTTAAATCCTAGAACCAAATCACGGAAGGATGATAACATCTACAGAAAAGTCAGACACTAGTTTTTCACTGGTTTGAACATCAATGCTCTAGTATTCTACTCTACCGGAAGTGCCAATTTACGGCATTTCTAATTACGTACTCCAACTTAATGCCTGAATATCACATTGCCAAGAACGTTAAAATCTAAACTTAGATAAAAGTTTTATACTCTGTTATAAATCAAAGTTGGAACGGGAATTCAAGTGTGGCACTAGAACTTAATGCCTGAGTACCAAATTGCAGAAAAACGATAAAACGTTTGTACATTTTTGTACACTGGTCGAATAAAAATATAGACCTTTGGTGTACAAAAGAGTATAAAACTAGTACTTAACTTTGGGCTATGTTTTATCGTTCTTCGGCGATGTGGTAGTCAAGGACTAAGTTGAAATAACACATTTGAACTCGCGAAAATTGTCATTTATGATCAAGTAAAAGATTTGAACTTTGGTGTACTAAACAGTAGCACATAAATTCGCTTTTACTAGTACTTAGGTATTAAGTTGGAGTAAGCTTTTGAAGTGCTGAGAAGTGCCACTTCCGGTCGAGTAGAAAACTGAAACTTTGGTGTTCAAAATAGTACAAAACTACAGCATTTATTTGATCTAAATCTTTTTAGTGGTACTCAGCATTTAGCTGGAGTACCCCTTTTGAGGTGCCAAACAATGTCTCTTCCGGTAGAGTTGAAAATTCGAACTATGGTGAACAAGAAATGCAAAATAGTGCATGAATTTGGTGTAAGTTCTATCATCCTTTGGCGACGTCATACTTTGCATTAAGCCAGAATATGGTATCTGAATTTCCACTTCTGGTCGAGTAGATAACTCGAACTTTGGTGCACAAAGGAGTACAAATCTAGTACATAACTCTTACGTTTTTTATTTTATTTATTATTATTATTATTATTATTTATTATAAATGAAATGGACATCCTGAAGGTATACACTATCAAGGATCTTGGTATTTATTTTGATGTTAAACTTAAATTTAATAATCGCATCACAAGAATTGCAGGTGTGGCTAGAAAATTAATATTATATATTTTTAGCCAATGGTACAAATTTGCCAATATTGAGACGTATCTAACACTGTACAAAACTCTTGTAAGAGCAAAATTAGAATATGCGACGTCGGTGTGGAATGACGTGACTAAAAATAGCAATATCACTATTGAATCTGTACAAAAGTCTTTTATTAGACTCCTGTGTTACAAGGTCAATTTGCCATATTATTCATACGACTACAACTACTGGTGCGACTTCCTCAAACTTGAAACTTTGAAGCAACGAAGAAAACACATAGACAAAAAATTCCTAGCCAAGATTTTGGATAACACAACTCAAAGCTCTTATTTTATAGAAAAACTAAGTTTTGTTATACCCTTGTACAACACTCGAAAGCAAAGCTGGTAACAGCATTTGATAAATTCGCCGTACTTTTAAATCGAATAATTCGTCATTATAATGAATAGGAAATTACCTCCACATTTGTAATTATGTTCTGCATTTATACAATAATGTGTATTTAATGAACATATACTTGTATTAGATAATTTAATTATGTATTGTAGTTATATAATCCTTTCTTTTTCTTCATCAACTCTGACTCGATAGTTGGTATAATATTCTTTGTTATTTTGTATCCAGTTCTTTACTTACATATGTAGCCAATATGTATCCTTATGTTGCAGTGCTATATTGGTATTGTACTTTTCATAGCACTCTAATAAAGATATTATTATTATTATTATTTAAATGTGGTATTCAGGTATTAGGTTTGCGTACCACATTCGAAATGTCGAAAATGCAACTTCCAGTAGAGTAGAAAATTTTGCAATTGGTATACAAAACTTGCACATATCCATAGCATATATTTTATCAAAATCGCTTATAATGGTACTCAGGTATTCAGTTCTATTATTTTTCAGCGATGTCATTCTTTGCATTAAGCTAGAATGTGGCACCTGAAGTGCCACTTCCGGTGGAGTAGAAAATTGAAACTTTGGTGTACTCTACATTACTGTTCAAAACTAGTAGAAAACTATAAGCATTAAGAGGGAGAGGGAGGGACTTGGCTACGGCGGCCTGCAAAATAAGCGTACAATTTAACATGTATTTCACACATTTCTAGGAATATCATGGTTTCTTCACATTCTCTCGAAAAAATAACTCAATACCCCTTTAAACACAATCCATGGGATAGTAGAAGTAAATAAGTGAAGGCTCCGCAACATATTTTGTGTTAGAAATAAAGGGTGCTTTAATAATCTGTGTAACAACTTCCTTATGGAAATCTCGATTATATTTTTCCTTATTTCTAAACAAAAAAAAGCTCGCAAGTTCTTCAATGAAGTACCTTCATAATGCCAGGAAATATGTTGAAGGGGATATTGGGTCATATTTTTGAATGAATCATATGAACCCACGATATTGCCTGAAATGTGTGAACATCCATGTTAAATTGGACTCTTATTTTGTAGGCCGCCGTATCCGAGTCCCTCTTCCTCTTAAGTTGGACTATTGAAGTGCCTATAAACCAAGCGGCCGTCGCTTAGTGGCAGAGTGTTCGCTTAACATTCTGGAGGTCGTGGGTTGAATACCAGCGGCCGACCTTCTTGACTGAGCTTTTTCATGAGGTTTTCCTCAGCCACACGAAACAAATACCGGGATGGAACCTTTAACTTAGGGCCTGGAAGATACCTTCCCGCATCCTTTCCCTTAACCTATCCGGGTCATAAATTTCACATATGTGGATTAAAATCGCGACCGGGAGTGTAGACATGTTCAACTATCAATTAAAATTTTTATTATAGCCTCTAGTCCGCCGCTAGCTGCTATTCACTACTGCTAACTACCAAGTCAACTTTGTATCAAAATAACCTTATTTGAGGGATGTTAGGAGGTTTAAAATATAACTACAATTCTATTCAACCACTGCCTGTTCGCTTAAGATGGTGCACCGCACTATTTGAGTGATCTGTACTGACTAGAATAACAACATTATTTTGAAAATTAATGGAAGAGGAAAACAAGAAATGACAGTTAATGTTATTGTTAAGTTCAGAAAATGCACATTACCGTGAAGGAATTGTGTTGGTAACTGCAGCTCACTAGCGGAAGATGTTACTGCCAATTACGTATCAAAAGTTTATAAGATATTTTATACCGTTGTAGAATAGTGTAAAAGCTAGGAGGTACATTAATCTTAAGTCTGATTCATCTTTAGTCGAGTGATTTTAATTTTAGATTGTTCTAGAATACTATTGTGCTAAATAAAAAGTATATTATCAAAGCAAAATGAATTAATACAAGAAGTCTACCTTCTGAGTGAGGATATAGTACGTAAACTCAATACAGATGTAGTTTCTAAACTATCGTGATTATTACTTCTGCAAGTAGTTCACATATTTTCAGTAACTTAACGCAACATATCAGTGTAATTCTCTATATTAGCTACTTCTATTTTATAGTGTTGCATACATTTTAAATGTTTCTTGTCTTAGTATTTCGGATACGTAGAATGCAGAATGTGATGTTAACTATAGGCAAGAATACACGCCCTTATGGAATGTGTTCTTCCACTCACATTATTCCTTGATTTTACATCAAAGCCTGCATTCTACATATCCAAAATGAGGAAAGTAACAATATTTAAAGCACATTCAACACAATATAACAGACGTACTTAGCTAATACAAAGAATTTCCTATGTGAAGATTCAATTAAGCTAGATTCCGCGCAGAAATTACCTATTTCAATTACTGAGGAACACAACGTCTTGTATTAAAACATTGTGCAAGGGTTTAAAATATATCTAACCAGTGAAACTAACTATTGCTAACATCTGACATTCTTTCGCTTTTAACACTTTTGCTACATTTATTTCAATGCAGTTTGATTCGCTCCCCAATAAGAGCCATAACATTGCTGGAAAATAACGACAACTAGATCATTCTATTATCCTTTGAAAAAAATAAAGTTAACATTCGTTCCAAAAGAGTGAAAAGCTAAGAGTGTAGACAAATGATCCGCATGGAATAAAACGGACAAGGGCACCGACAAATGTATTAGAATTTTGTAAATAAAGAAAATGTTCGTTTTACCTTATTAGCAATAATGATTAAGCTGCACTTTTATGTGCAATTGGAAGTTACTCAGACAGTATTCACACAGAGGGAGGCATTACATTCTTTGCATCACTTGCACTTAATATTTATACAGAAATGTTTCGTATTCATCATTTTCACACTAATTTATAAAAAAAAAACCTCATTGATTGCAACTTGGTCTTTGCACTAAATTAGAATCATTATTCAAAGCTAGAACTATGGAATAATTGATTTCAAATATAATGTAAACAATATGTAAAGAATATAGTGGTGGTCTTAAATGTGCACTCTATACACATAACTTCGAGTTTTACGAATTGATATAAAGCGTAATTGATTAGCATAATGCGATTTCAAATATTTCAACTGTAATTTAATATCCTTCCGTAACGACAAAAAATGCACAAATACTCAATAGCATATCGGTGTGGCAGATTAACACAACGTAGATTAATAATTTCTAGTTTTAAGAGAGGAAAAATAACTTTTTATTATTATTTTGACCATGTTGTCAACAAAAACAGCAAATTGTGTAAAAAAAGTAACCTATTTCGTACATTTATATCCAAAATTGTTTTATGTTGCACTGCTCCGGTTTCAAACATTTTGGTTCCATTGTGTTCTTCATGTTAACACAAGAATCAATAAAAAAATCTTTGGCTCATATATCTTTGTCCTCATCCTGATTTATTTTAAATTTTGTGTGCTTTACAATTGCTTTGGAATTTGTTCACATCTTCTTTACTTGATGTGCCCTCAAAAGACACTCACAATAATTGTTCTCAATGCCGACATTTTTACCCCAAACTTTCTATATATAAGTACCCGGTATGTAAGTTTCAATGCTGATCTCCATATTCTTTACCAATTTTGTTTACAGTGGATAAATCACTGAACAGTGGAGTGAAAGATGTTTTAAAGATTTTGATTGTTTGTTGAATATGACTCCACCCTTGGTCGCAATTTCCATCCACATATCTGAAATTTGCATCCAGGCCTGAGCCTTAGATGCCTAAGGGTCATAAATAAAACTCAAAGTGACGAAAAGTGCGGCCACTTACGGTCGAGTTGGAAACTCAAACTTTGGTGTACAAAACAGTAATAGTAAAAATTATAGCAGATATTTGAGCAAAATATCTTTTAGTTGTACTCAGACATTAAGTTAGTGTACCACTTTTGAAGTGATGAAACTTGCCACTTCGGGTCAAGTAGGAAACCCAAACTTACGTGTACAAAGCTAGTACATAACTATAGCATATGTTTTATCAAAATCGCTTTTAGTGGTACTCAGCATCAAGTTGGAGTACTACTTTTGAAGTGCCAAAAAACCAACTTCCAATCGAGTAGAAAATTAAAACTTTAGTGTACAAAACAGTACAGAACTAGTAAAAAACGATATCACATATTTTATCAAAATCCGTTTTAGTGATTTTCAGGCTATAAGTTGGTGAACCACTTTTGAAGTAGCAGTTCCGGTCGAGTACAAAACTCGAACTTTCGTGTACAAGACTATAACGCATAGTTTATCAAGATCGATTTTAGTGGTGTTCAGACATTAAGTTGGTGTACCAATTTTGAAGTGCTGAAAAGTGCCACTCCGGCCAAGTAGGAAATTGAAACTTGTTGTACAAAATAGCACAAAACTATAAAACATATTTTATCAAAATCGTTTTAAGTTGTTCTCAGCATTAAGCTGGGATACCACTTTTTAAGAGCAAAAAATGCTACTTCCAGTCGAGTAGAAAACTTAAACTTTGGTGTACAAAACAGTACTAAACTAAAGCCCATAATTTATTTATCAAATTCACTTTTAGTGGAACTCAGCATTAAGTTGGAGTATCATTTTTAAGTGCCGAAAATGTCACTTCCGGTCGTAAAGAAAACTCAGACTTTAGTCTACAAAAGAGTACAATGCTATAGTACCCAACTTACTGGAGCTGTTTGCATATATATTCAACGTAAGTTCATGTTAATTCTGTACGTTTAATTTAAGATTATGAGTAAAATACATATAATGGCAAGCTCGTTTTCAGAGTCAAAGAAGGAGATGGTAGCCTATGTAGTATAACGACACCTACCCGGTGAAACTAGTTAAACCCTCGGCTCCCTAGAAACCTTTACGAGCCCTGCTTCCTATTGCCGATGCGAACTTCGTAGTTTGCGATCAAAACCACAAGACCACGGGAGCAGGGTCTCATTATTTACTTTGATAAAGATTTATAGAGAAAACTTTGAGGTAAATGAAAAGAGATCATAAATGGTATTATTCTGTGTTAAATATCGCTATAACAAATAAATTGTAGTCTTTCTTTTTTCGAAGCAATAACATTATTTTTAAATACTGCATTCAATACGAGTCTTAATATACAAACTAAATTATAAAACGACATTGTAATATAAGCAAGGAATGTTGTGATTCAAACAGTGTTGTTTCGTAATGGAGACGGTGAACCAGAAATTCTACGCGTCTCGCATGACAGCATTGTAATGCAGCAGGAGAATTGTTCAAAGTCGGACTGGTATGCGATGCCATGAATTCTCTTTTTGAGTGGACTAGACACGTTCCTTCAACGAAGACATGTTGTCACCAAATGTTGAAGAGTGCTCCCACTAATTTTCCCCCACTGAAGCACCTTGGAAATAGCTGAATAGGTAATAACTGCATATAATTTCATAAAGCAAATCAAATGTGATTGAAACAAAATATTTTAGATGGTTAGAATTCCTGAGATATAAATCTTTGTGAAACAGGACTCTGCATTTTAGCCGCAATTGATACGAAGGATAAATGGAAGGAAAGCATTTATTAGTTTTAAGAAAACGTTTAAACAGAACTCCTGTAACAGTGAGCACGATCAATTATTTAACTTTTTGATATTATAGTAAAAAAAAATAATTACGGGCCAAATATAAAACTTCATCATACTAGAATTACAGCTCTTTTCTTATAAAATAAACAAGTAATACGGATTACTATCACAAAAGAAATAAAAGTTATCAAATTCGTACATCTATCTATTCATAGCTTAATGTATGCTTTAAGGGTTTGTAAGCTTTGGTAACAGTGAATTATTAAAGCAATGTACTCGTAAAAATAATTCGGCCTGCGCCAAAGTTGCCCAAAGGCCTTAAAAATTAAATTCAAATTTGAATTGCATTCTTTAAAACAAGGATTGTAGTTCGGTGTATTATGTGGTGTATTTTTTAACTAGAGTTAGAATCTAAGTTTATTTTCTAACATATACTGTTGTGAGCCTCTACACGAAAGACGATCAGCTAAATTATTCATTTGACCATTTATACATATTTTTACACTTGTATGATGTAGAGGAGGAAGCCTAAAGATGACCTGTTAACAGTTTAGTTCCTCTTGAATCATGTCCTCAGTTTATATGATGCAGTTATTAACTACATCTGAGTTAGGTTGGGAGGAGCGAAGCTCAAGTGATATTACCACCCATACAATTAATTTTATATTTGTTTGTATCTTACGTTCGAGTTATACTTAATCAGTTTCTTTGCCCGTGTACATCTAATTGTTTGTGATTTCACTTTGCTAAGGTGTTTATTTCTCCATTTCACCACAGAATGTTCTTTCGGTTTCGTTCTTGTGTCAGGTAACCAGATGTTTCTTTTGTATCCTGTTCTCTATAAATAAGGGGTTGTTCCTCTTTTAATTATGTTAGACTTAACCAGCCTATTTCTTACAAGCCTAGCTATGTGTATTTGCATATCTGGAAGTGCAAATCAACTTCTTCTTTTTTTTGATTGATACTATTGCATTTTAAGATCTGTACTACATACGTATATGTACTTTGGAGGTAAATTACGCTACGTCACTTTTCGTAAAACTCGAGATCAGTTCAAAGATTTGTTGAGTTGAGCACTCTATTTCACATTTTGTTTTGCGACATATTGTTCTGCTATTAATTGCCAATTATTTTTCAAAACAAACAATGACATAGTTATGCATACCTTCAGGAAGAAAATACTCAATAACTCAAATGTACAAAACTATATACTGAGGTCAAGTTTGGCAAGAAAGTGATTTAGTGAAGTTTACCTCCGAGATACAGATATTAGCATAACATTTGTTGTCATAGAGAATCTCATATACATTACCGGCCTTAGACTTAATCAATGCGTACAAAACAAAAATAATCTGTGTTAGACCTTACTATCGATATTCTTATTTCTGTGAGATTTAACGAAGTATTTATAAATACACATTGTGTATTTGTGGGTGCAAGTCTGTTAACTCAGGTGTGATGATTGTGCATTGTGCAATGATTGATTGTGATGATTGTGCATTGTGCCATTTCGTTTGACTGTTGCTCTGATATTCTCCCGAGATTGTAATGCTAAGAAGTGTGATAGCCTGTTGTTGAGGGACATATCATGATTAATAACGTTAAAGCACTAACGCATTGGCTCTCCATTTATATTGAAGTTTACCAATCTGGCATTTTGAATCATACAAGTGTCGCATTATTTCGTATCCCGTTTTCAAGTGAAGTATTAAAGATCCTTTCGGTTATAATCGCATTTCTAAGTATTGTTCAATAAGAAACATTCTTGCGTGATTTCTAACAACGTTAACCACCCTTTTTACATCTGTTAGATCGCTAGTTATTGTCTATTTATGACAATGAATCAATTGTGATGACATCAGCTAAGTTCAGAACCGAATAACGCCATCAGCTGGACAGGTACACTAGTACATTTACGTACATAGATTAACTAATAAGTACAGTTTGTCTGAACCATTTCGCGCACTATTTCAGTGATCATGTGGAATTAACACACCAGTTCGAATTTCGAAAGCTACCAAATTCGAAAGAATAAAACTAACGAATTTTGATGATATAATTGAAAATAAATAATGGTGTAATTGTTAAACCCAATCTATGGAAGCAAAGGAAGAGTTACTGCTGTTATAAAAGCAATATTATAATTAATCTGTTATAAAAACAATATTATAATTAATCTGAAAGATAGTGTTGAGTGCACAACGTTTTATAATATTTTGAGAGTGTAGTTCCAAATTTACGTTCTCCAAATAGAATCAGACATTCAATGATAAAAACAAATTTTAATGTTGATTATGACCTTTAGGTAAGTTTAACTCACGCTGAGCTGATATTCATGATGTTTTAATGCATCTCTGCTCGTTGGTTGACAACAGGTGCATTCACTATGATATTTATATAGTTTTTGCCTGGATGATATCTGAGAGTCAGCTTGAGTTTCGGTTTGATGACTTATTTGTGATAGAGGGTTTCGTGGAAAAGAGACAATCTGTCATTCAAGACGCAAAATAATGGTTACGTTGAGAATAAGCGCACACAGACATAAATTCGGTCAAAATCATATACACGGTATGTTTACCAACATCCATACTGAATCCTAATTTTGAGTACCAATTCTTGACAAAATTACGCAATATCTTATGGGTACTTGAACACTATCATAGCTTGCTTCGGAGAGAAACGTAACGCCTAGAGCGCAATGTACTGAAGGTGTAAATTTCTTTCCCGAAATATCATTATTATATATAATGGAAACAATAACCCAAGATCCGGTACTAGGATACTTGAAATATTATCTTAATTTTGCGGAGCGGACTTCAGTAAGTCTCACTAAAGTTTAGATTGAAGTGACGTACATTTAACATTGAAGGGTCAGCAATTGAGGCATATGCGCGAACTAAAGTCTATGTACTATCTTTTAACATGTCACATAGACTTTTGTTCGCGCATACGCCTCAATTTTTGATGCACTAGTACTGGGACTTAAAATTCAGGTGAGAAGAAAGAGTTCATTAAGTCTTCGGGGAATGAAGGCCTATTTCTACATTCTTTTCGCGGTGCTTGTAAATCACATATTTATTTTCTCGTGCAAGAGAAGGGAGATTGATGACTATCATTTTCGTATCGTCGTTTCAGAGGAAAATGAAAAGATTCTTCGTGAATATCTCCTATATTTAGCTGAGATAGAAGAAGGCCAGGTACAGTTTCATATAATTTTGGCTGCTTTAACATGTGAGAATCTTTTTGCGAACCGTATTGGGGCTACATTTTTCAGGATTGAACTATAGAATAAGTCTGGTGAGGTCGCTGATAATAGTTTCATTAATATTAATTTTGGATATGGTACATAACTTTTTAAGATATAAGGTTAAACTACAATATTCAAATTTAAAGAGAGGGTGGCAGTTCTTGAAGATGGTTAATCTTGTAGACTTGCATTCTTGGATAATTCCAGGGTATTTCTGAGGATGATATCTCCTGAACTCTTTCATGTAGTGTACAGGTTAGGCATGTGTTCCTCATATTTACTTTTCTTTCCAAATATGAATTTTGTTTATTTTTGCCTTGATCAATATTGAATTTGGAGTTCAGCAACTTGTAATAAATGCAAAAATCTTTTGAAGGACAAGATTTTTTTTTAAGTTTGTGTTTGAATTTTTATCGCTTTTCCGCATCTTATATTTGTT
>JAGDQP010009574.1:0-12879 GCA_022664845.1 Lepisma saccharinum
AGAGTCCTGTAAAAGAATTCGAAAAGTGTGTAGTTTCGGAACTAGAGGTGTCCAAAGTTAGCTCAGCGTCGTAACAAATGATGTTACTTATGCGCAAATAATTATGCAATACGTGTAGGTTTAGCTAATCACAATCGAAATTGTATACAATATATCTATTTCAGCAAAGTTTATGATCGAATAAGTGCCCTATAAACAGGTTTCCCTACTACATCAATGTCATTTTCAATGAATTGACTTTGTTTAATATGAGATATGTAGAAATCCCCTCTCAGAAATTTCTATTAAATCGCTAACTTTACTGGAATAGATGTATTGAGTACAAATTTGACTGTGATATGCTTAACTGACAAGTGTTGTGTCATTATTCGTCTCACTTCTAGCGCTTGGGATCGACGGTTCGATCCCTGCTCTTGCCATGTGGGTTTGTGGTGGACAAACACCTTGTGAGTGGGTTTAATCAGGATTCTCCCTTTCCCTCCCACTTTCTTCATTCCACCAATTCTCTCACCATCATCCACTCTGCCTGATCCAAAGCTGCCTAAAGGCCCTAAACAAAATTCAATTTAACTTACTGATAACGCATTATATGGGAATAAATTAAGAATGAAGATATAATCCATTGTTTGAAGTGTTGCGTCTGGTTTCATTCCAAATGCGTGAAAGTAAGTGCAAAGAAGAGTGTATTTTGTTTTGGTGTGTGTAGAAATGAATATAAGTGGCTGATGCTTCAAATAATGTATTGCATTAAATACTTCAAACAATGTATTTTGTTTCTGCAAGCGAGACTAGAATTGCCTAAACTCCCATATTCATTACAAATTATGACAAAAATATCGTCTTATGATTTTCATCTTATAATATTCCTTCCAAACTTTCATTTTTACTACTGGTACAATTTACAATAAAGTAGGAGTGGGAGACTGAATGAAGGGTGACTGTGAAAGCAAGTAAGTAAGCTCCTGTGTTTGTCCTCGTCGCTGACAGAAATATACAAAACATTTGGTCTGCAGTTAAACTGAAACAATCTAGAAATATTTCTATATAGTTTTAGTTTAACTGCAGACCAAATGCTTTGTATATTTCTGATAGCAGCCAGACCAAACACAAGACTTTACTTGCGTTCAGAGTCAGTCTCCGTTCAGAGTCTCCTAGCCCTACTCTACTAGTGGGGAAATTTATAGTACCTTCTTATAAATTGTAACACTTCACACTTCTTGGATCACAGCATCTAACTCATAACAATTTTGACTTTTGAAAATGGGTACTAAGAACCACGCTACAATACACAGTCATTATCAAATATGCTATAGATTGTGTACAAGTCAAAGGAATTGTTACAATTGTAAGACTCTACCTTACTTTAACAGCCGAAGATTCGACCCTAGTTTCTTTAGAATTAAAGGTTTTGTAAGGATTAGCGTACTAAGATGGCACAGGAGAAAAAAAACTCTGACTCATTTTTTGTTTTAGTTTTTGATATGTTTTAGACTGTTTAATTTGACTTCATGAGAAGAAAAGATCTTTTAAGTACTGAGTAAAATATCTGTCTTCACATTCACGTTAGTGGTACTCAAGAAGCCGAGAGAAATGAGAAAGAAGCCAAGAAGCCAGAGAAATTGTGTACACCTAAACTTCTAAACAGCTCGAGGGCGGGGGAGACAGAGAGGAAGACGATTTAAAGAGGAGACTTGAAACGTGAAACTGGAATCATTAGTTTTCTGGATTGCGCTGTTGGGGCTCACGCTACGCTAAGAAATGGAGTCATTATCCTGGGTAATGGAGCCATTATTTCTTGGTTTGTGTCACACTGGAAAGAGTTAATGATAGAGAAATCGCCTAATAGAAATCATAGAAAATTGCTTTATCGGTTCGTAGGTTTACTTCTGATTATGGTATTCTCTACCTTTTTATTGGCTTTGTTGTGTAATAAGATTTACCTTGGGTTTTCTAATAGTAATTGGACTAATTATATAGTTAATGTAGAAACTATGAACACTTTGTGTTTTTAATTAAAATGCAAATGAACTTTCACTCGTAAATTTTCTTTTTTTCTTTTCGGAAAAACAATTCGCGTTTCCATAGTCGTAGGTCAAATAGGTGGATCAAACTTCCCAGACGAAACTCTGACAGCAAAACAAGAAACATCTTTCATATAAACATAAGGCCCAATTCCGCTTTAGTTTTAATGTACATGGTTTCCAACTTAGAGCACTCCCATGGTATATTCTTCAAGGTTTGTTTACAGAATCTCTTTACAAATATTTGCATGAAATTATTTCCATTTTATAATCTTTCGACGACTATTCCTTCCAGTATGAATATGTTACGACGAACATGTTATTATTTTACTGTTATTATTTTACTGATATCGACATTACGAAACTTTTATCATGTACTACGTATTCAACCTCGCCTTTCTTTAGATATTCATAAATAATCACATTAGTCAAGCGTCAGGAATTGGTCTTGCAAAATCTGTGAAAATATATTTTAGTTGAACTTGACTGCTAATTTTAGATGTATATACTAGTTTAAATTAGGTTAAACTAAATATATCTTCATTGTTTTCCTGTCTTTCTATTCGTTTTTTGTATTAGTTTAAAGATTCTAATAATGTTCGTTTTTAAATATTAATCCTGTACTTAGTGTACCCAGTGACTCAATGGTAAAGCTTGCTACTTTGTAATAAAGGGAAGTCACTAATTCGATACCCGCTGAGGCCGCGAGTGGTTCGGAGCCTATTTGAAATTGTACGTCCCATCCTCAGAAAGTCATATTTATCCGATAGATGTTAATAGTAAATTACCATCGATTCAAATTGCCTAACAACCTTCTGAACATTGACATGTCCTGTCATCAAATTTTCTTCATTATGCTTGTTATTGGTTGAAATAGCTTAGTGTACAAGTTACTACGTAAAGAACTTAATCGTGCAAAGTATTATCGATTAAAATTATATTATTAATGTAAAACATAAGTAAATGAAACAAGTAATAGAGATAACAAGAAAGGTGGAAAAGCAGGAAACATGAAAATTGAAAATAAAACAAATTTAAAATCAACCAAAGGATAAAGGATAAAATTAGCAGGGTATCCAGTACAAGAGAACATAACGGCACATGACAGTGAAATGTGTAACTAGGTAAAACTGGATTTCAACCCACTGTTTTCTGATGCAAACGGAATATATTATGTGTGTAATACCTCATTCGATCCACAAATAAAGAGAAGATAGTTTGCGATTGCATAATATAGATTGTACTGTACAAAATAGAATCATTAAATTTGTATTTATGGTAAAGAAGCTGCACAGTTATTATTCAACGAATAGTTCAATGACCAACGATATTTTCACGATTATCTATTAATAGATTCGGCTCATAAATCAAGCAGAAATTATGAAAATTGGACAAATGGCAAGCAACAACGTAATTTTGTAAAGCGGCCCCGATAACACTTATACATGTGAATCAAATGAACCACGATGTAATACACCAGGCTTTGAATTTGAATTCATTTAAGACCTTTTAGTATCTCTGGCTCAGGCAGACATAGGTTACGTTGAGGATGGAGAAGTTATAGTCCAGCACCTTACTTAGGTACCGCCCCGGTATTCGTCCTGGTGAAACTCAGGGAAACCCTGAAAAACCTGTCAGAATAGTCGGTCGTGGAGCTCGAACCCAGTACCTGTTCATTGCGATCCATGGCGTTACAGTCTGAGCTACGAGGGCTGGGTATAGCAGGCATTGAAATTTGTCATCTAAAACTAGGCATTTCAAGCAATGAGTTAATTGTTTTAGACATTCATAAGTTCCAAAATTGCATGATTGGCCTTCATTTGTCTATCATTTTTTTTTAAATATGAGGAAAAAGCACAGAAAGTAGGTAGCGTGGCCTCTTCAAAAAGGGAGTTATGCTATATGAGTGTAGGTCAACATTAATACTATATCTGCATAGTAAGAGAGAAAAAGAAACACAAAAAACGAGGATATGTCTATGTAGTTGACCGGATGTCCCTTTGCGGCAGAGATTGAAATTTTCAAATTAGACCCAAAAAAGCATAAATGAAAAAAAAACTGAAAAGGAGAGAAGAAAAATACTCGCGGAAGTCATAGAGAATACTCTTGACAGAAAGACAGAGGAGAGAGAGAGAGAGGGAGAAGAATATAAAGAAATGAGATTGCAGGGAAAAGTAAGGGTAGCAAGACACACACACACACACACAGAGAGAGCGAGAGAGAGAGAGAGACTAAAAGGAATATAAAGATAGGAAACTACTATCTTTTGTCTCACTCACACACACACAGGGAACCCACTACCTTCGCCGCATTGGCCCTTCTTTTACCCCCTCCCTTTTCTGCGGAAGTTTTCCTCACTCAGGTCGCTCTGAATTCATCCGTTCAATAGTAGCTGGAAGATCGCCAGTCACATAGGTGGCACTGTCATCTACAACGACCAACTTTTGCCTAACTAAAAACAAAAAAAAAAAAAACTTGCTCTATCATCTTCCTCCTCTATCTCACCTGTATGTCATCTTTCAGATAAAATATGTACTGATACCTTCTCACTTAACTCCATTATTTTTCACAGTCACGAACTACATTCAAAACTTACTTTTGGGAACATGATATTTAAACAGTTTCATTGGATGATTTTTAATTTAGGACTGTTAACCTTTAAACTAACAACAGGATGTACACCTTTTTCCCTGTTTCAAAAATGAGAACTCCTTAAATGGTGCATTTTAGCACATTTGAGTCTCGAGAAACATTATGTTAATGGCATTCCCTTTATTCTAAATTTACTGCTATCAATAGCGATCGACAAGACGAGTGTCATTGAATGATCCGTTTACTATATTGTAAACTAGTATTTTAATTAATTTAATTTAATTTCTTTCAGTAGAGTTACATTTAAAGTTCTCTACATTGGATTCTCATCATTATATTACAGAAAAACATCAGCTTTAAGTATTATCTTATGTACCTAGCAAATGTAATAATCATTCGCCACGATCAATAACACTCTTATATTTCATTACACAATACAAATAATAGATCCGTTACTTGAGTTACATTTTCACTGTTAGTTGCCTATACAGATATACTAAGGACAGTAGATTTCTTTTAATGAAAGTGTTTATATTTCTTGAGTAAAAATGTTTTCAAAAATCATGCGTGAGTACAAGGTAAAATTTGTTGAGTACAAGAGTAAATTTCTCAAGGAGATAACTGTTTTCAACGACGTTTTAAAACTTTAAACATAACCCTTGCACTAATGCATGATACTAAAATCCTAGATAAAGTGCATTTCTTTTGAAATAACAAGCAGCTCTAACACTGTTAAATTATATATTTATTTCTTCACGATTTTCACATTCTTCTTTAAAATTTAAGAAAACAAACATCAACATTTTATTAAACTTATCCTTTAACTCAAATCTGTTGCCCTCTATGAAGGGTTTAGTGTACTACATTCTAACATTATCTGTGCTACGCGAGACGGAGACAGATATTTGAAGACCAATTATATTATTTTGTTCGATTGTTTAGGCATCCGATTACTGTTTTCAAAATATTCCACAGATTAAAGCAGTACTACGATTGTTAATTTCTTTTAGGTTCTAAATATGGTACATATTACTAAAAAAAGCTCAAGATCTGTCTGTTTTTCGTCATGTCTGTTAGTTTATGACACATATTTTTAATACAGATGTCCATTTGTCGTTACGTCTAACCGCCTATTTGCTATGCAAATCAAAACATTGAATCAAAATACATCAAATTATGTATGTCAACCTTGTTTCGCAAAGGGAAACGCATAAACCGTCTGTTCCCGAAAACATTGACCATGAGGTCGTATTTTGATTGGACGAAACCATCAGTATATTTAGTAATGGATCTCTACATGCAACTCACACTAAAAATCCAACCCACGTAACCGTGAGTCTCGTTTAACCGAATTTAATGGGCTCAAGGGTGATTCAGTTAAACGTAAATTCGGTTAAACCGGAAACAATGAGTTACATATTGTAATTTACGTTAAAAGGCCAACTTTATTTTAAAGTAAACTAAATAATTTCTATACTGTACTTTTACTAAAGATTGCAAGGGTTTTAAAAATTGTTATAAAATAATATTATTAGTGCATCAAAACTCGGTTAATCCGGAAATTCGGTTAATCGCGATTCGTTTAATCAAGACCCTAGTGTATATTTTTCAGTTGCATTTTAGGAAATATATCTGTGCTTATAAATCTGGAGAAATAATGTGGAAAACTGAAGATAATCATTTACAAGATTATTGATCGAGGAGAAAGACCCATTAATTATTCCTCTACGATGAATAGACCAGACTTGTCTAACTGTAGTACTGGTTTAAGTTTTTATCGCAAATTAATCTTCAGTTATCGCATTGCTACAATAATTAATAGTGATTATAGAAACGCTGGTTTCATTTATAGAATAGGGCAGGATTTTAACAACGAGTCAACACTGTTATTACTTTATTTTTCATACGTGATATCAAAATTTAACTATTCTTGTGTTGTCTGGATATCTCCAATGTTTCGAAATATTCCTAAATAATTTAAAACATATAACGTACATTTTTCACATTACTTCTGAACCGGTTCCTCTTCATAACAAGTAGGCATATTATAAACTTTAGGTATCAAATTAAATTTTCCAAATAAAAGCGGATAGATGAAGATTATTTGTTTTTCAATTTTTGTGTAAAATATTCTTTTAAACGGGATCGACGACCCGGAGTTGTTTTAAAGTAATGTTTGAGTGCTCCAACACACAACAAATAATATGGTTTGAGTAACTATAAAATCCTATTTGCCATAGTTGAAATTGGGACAGCAATACAGTGGGTTGCAAATACAAGTCTTGCTAATCGTGCTTTTTTTTTCATTATGACAGTACACATGGTAAGGTGTATTGTCATAATTACAATAGACTATTGTGAACAATATGTTATGGTAAAATTCCTGTTTCGAGTTAAATTAGTAAGATGTTTTGTTAACATTACAGCTAATTATATAATAATGCATAATTGAATTAGTAATGGGGGAATCATATCTGGCCATACTATATAGTTAACGCAAGTATACATATATTGTTAGACATTAACTTAGGGAATCATACAGTATTGTTGTAGTAACTATACATGTTCACAGTAGTCTCTTGTAAATATGACAATATATCTAACCATGTGTATTGCCATAATGACAATACAAGGTTAGCGAGACTTGTATTGTTTTGCAACCCATAGTACAACAACTTTAAATTTTTTTATCGTTTCGGTGGCAGGAATTATCCTATGAAGTTTAACTGTTTTGTATAAAGAGTGTCTGAGACTACGGTTTAAAAGCGAAGGGAAGTGGTTTAAAATAAAAATAACAAGTATTTGGATAACTTAACCGGGTGTTCTCTATGGAATGGTGATGCTTGCACCTTCCAGTACTAAGTAATTACCGTATTTATTCGAATATAATGCGCACCATTTTTAGTCGAATTTAGTGTCCAAAATCAGGGTGCCCATTTAAATCGATGTCGTACTAGGTTAGTACGCAAACTCAAAAATTTACGTTTAGTTCGCATATGCTTCGGCTATGTTCTGGTTAGCGCGTTGTTCCCCGCTTCGCGTGCTATCGTATTTTATTATGGTTTACCTTGTAATTTGTAGCCGTTTATTACCGATACTTTATTTTTGTAGGCATTGTTGTTAATAAAATTAACAAAATGAGTTTCACTTCATCAAGAGACATAAGATAACATGTAATGTTATCGCATAAGTAATACCGGTACTAATAACATTAAAATCTACACTGAAGTGCCAAAATACATTGTATACCTACCCAATACTGTGTGGGACTCCGTCGAGCACGACGAAGTGCAGCAACTCGACGTAGCAAGGACGCAACAAGTCGTTGGCAGTCCGCTAGAGGAATGTGCAGCAATGTAGTATCGAATGCTGTTCACAATTCGGTGTAGTTGTATGTGGAAGATCCTGGGCACGAATTTCAATGATATCCAACATGTGCTCGACAGGATTCATGTCCGGCGATCTAGAAGGCAAAATCGTGCTTTGCAAGTTGCCAGATGTTCCTCTAACCAGTCGTGCACCATTGCGGCATGGCGCATTGTCATCCTGGAAAATCACAGTGTTGGCAGGGTACAAGAAGTTCATAAAGTTCACCAAGCAGCTGAACAAAGCTCTGATTGGTCAATGTCCAGTTCAAGCGGACCAGAGGACCAAATTATGCCAGGAAAACACGCCCCACACCATCACGGAGATACCACTAGTTTGCACAGTGCTTTGTTGACAGCTCGGGTCCATGACGTCATGGGGTCTGCGCCACACCTGGATACTTCCATCTGCTCGTACTGATTGAAAACGTGACTCATCTGACCATGTCACACGTTGCCAGTCCTCTAAGGCCAAATCTACATATTCTGGAACCCATATGAGGCATCGGTCGCGGTCATTGAGCACCAGTGGGCGGCCAAAGGTTTGTACTTCATGGGTTGTAATGCCTTCAATACGGTACTCCCTTGATACTGTGGTGGGAGTAAAATTCAATGTCCGTAAGACTTCTGAAATTGCATGTCCTATTCGTCAAGCACCATATATCACCCAGCGCTCAAACGCCTAATATTGCCGTCGGGTTGCCATCATAATGGTATACGACGTTTCACTGCACTCACAGAAGTCCAACTGACCACACTGCAACTGCTTCCCACCAGTCTACAGTTTTGGCACGATGATACCACGTCGACGATTAGTTCCCTCCCATTACCCCGTGACTTTTGGCGCTTCATTGTAAAACTGATTGATATATACCGTAAATGTTGCTGCTGCGCATTAAAATAGTCTGAATATATATATATATATATATATATATATAATCTTATTTGCGGGGTGAAGAAAATATGTTCGCAACAGTAATTGGACCATTCACCATTTCTCGATTCCACGTGCGGGCTGCGCCCCCTTTATCGCGACCATTCTTTCAGGGGAAGCTGCGCCCCCTTGGTGCAAATATGCTGTAGCTGTTACTACCACCACCACCATAACTATTATTACTACTACTAATACTACTATTAATACTCCTGCCAAATACTATTACATTGCTTTAAAACAACATATTGTATTTACAACAATCCATATTTAAATTTTAAAATGTATAAACAAATTCATTTATGTCTGATTGTTGTTTTCATTTTATACATGGAAACAATGCATTTATTGAATTGGTAAAACATGAAATCACTGTTTTTATTCATTCCTTCGCAACACACTCAATTTCGGTTAACAAAAGTATTATAACTTCACAAACGGGAACATTATCTAATCATTTGTGAAAAATCTGTTCAGCTGTTTTGGATTGTTGACGGAACAAACATAGCGTCATTCAGTTTTATATACAATAGAATATATTTTTGTCACCCGACTTACATCATTGTGAAAACTTTCATCATTGTATGACGTCGGGAAATGAGTTAACGTTCATAGCTCACTATGAACCATTGTGAACTAAAGAAACGAATGTAATAAGGCAAATGTTATTCAAACAGGATAGTAACGGTAATATATAGAAAAATATTTTGGGTTCTGCTTGATTCTTTGTAATAATATTGTAGCTTGATTATTTATAATAATATTGTTTTTGATACGTTATGAAACCGCAAAACCTTACTGTTTTGTCGGGAGTTCACAATACCAGTATCTAAATTTTGAAATTATATGATCAAGGGTTCTTTTTTGGAAATCGACTACTTACAAGTTCTACCTTTTGTTATTTATCATCGTGTTCTCATGTTTGCCATCTGTTCAGCATTCATCCTAGTGTTCGGGTTATACCTGAGTTCGAAGCTTTACTTTAAACATCTTTCACAGAGGGACAAAATACACAGTTAATTTCATAGTTCTGAAACGTTGCTTTTTTGTTCAGAGTTGCTCTACAACCATGATACTCATTTAACAAACAATTTTGCTAATTTTTATTATTGTTTTCTTCTTTCATTGTATTCATTCTAATTCTTATTCATTTTCTGCCCGCTAAACAACACTGAATTCATGATAAACAAAGCGTTAAATCATTCCCTCTTGTTGAGTGGGAATATAAAATGATAATTCCTCGGAGACAAACACAAAACAGCATATTGTGCAGAGTACGTAAATGTTAATGTTTGCTTGGGCCTAAAGGGTGATTTTGTTTGCATAAAATCAACTTGTTTCTACGTGATACGTGTACATATATACATGACCAGTGACTCGAATGAAAGATAAACATTTCTGCCTTTGTTTACTTATTAAATTTATACATTTTAGTTGATTTTTTTTCTAAATTAGAAACGATGCCATGTACAGAAAAGCATTAAACATTCTTTATCATGGTACAAACTGGTTGGAAACAATGAAAATTAATTATTTGAATATGTACACTTGTACTAACACGAGAAGAATACCTGTAAGTAATTTATTTTTCACTGTTAGCAGTACCCAATGAATGTAGGATCATTAGAAATGAATATGGCAGCTGTTGTTACTGCATTGCAGACAACAACGTATTGTAGATATAACTGTTAGGTACCCCAAAGGGTTATGAAAACAAAATGAATTATTCGATGAAATCATAACATTACGATTGATGACATTCAGCTAATCTTTTGTGTCTTCAAGCAAAAATAAGGAGAAACTCAAACATTTGCTACAACATTGAGCTCTGATAGGCGTAATCGAATTGAGAATTCCCACGCTTCGTTAATGGAATTTTTTTGGAACACTTAATCTGTGTCCCAATCAGTCTACAAGACATTCACAAGCAATGCTTTTTTAACGAAACCAATACCTCAGTATGATAGTTCTGACCACTATTTATCTAACTTCATGAAACCAAGTTGCCTGTAAACATTGTTAAAACTGTGGACATGTGTAACACTCAAAGTAAATGATGTTTATAAAACATGAAATCGTACATTTCAGTCAAGAAGCGCAGCTTAAATGTTGGAATCGCACTGAACTGGTTAATAATACGAACTATTTTATATATTAGTCTCTACGTTATCAAAAGTAGATCACTCATAAATCCGGCCACAAAGCTCTTGCACAGTATGGCTCAAGTCGTTTCAAATAGATCATATAGTGTAATAGACATCGTGAAATACTTTATAACATATTCGAAGGAAATCGTATTCCTTTCATAAATTGATTTTTTTTTTAAATATCTCTTATTCAGGAATACTAAGGAATTCATTGGCAACTCTTTTGGTTTTCAGCATTTGGAGAGGCTATATAATGGCCTTATGAGTACACCTGCCTTTCGTCTTTATTTTATTATTTAAAGGTCATAATCTACACAATTACTTTGTTTGGAAATAAATGTCAGCAAACGCAACATGGTAAGTTCATGTTTGTTATTGTTTTTCATTATTCGTGGCATTAAAATTTGACTTTCAACAGGAAACAAACGGAAAAATTATCCTTGGTGTGATATGGAAGCTTTGTAAATTTACATTAAAGCAATACCTAATTAGTACACTTCATTCCGATCCTACCATTTCGAAGTTCACAAGGTTCTTACATACTTATACTGCATGTTTCTGATGGTGTCATTCAAGAGTATTACTATGAACAGCTTTGGACCAGAAGTGAAAAAAAATTTCTAAACCTCTTCTCAAGTTAATATTTCTACTTAACTTTCAAATTGATTTTAATCATTTTTCCGATTTTGTAAAAGAAAGTAGCTGTGGCATTTGTGCCATATTAAACCTGCGAGTTATATTCTATCCGTGAACAAGGCATGGGGTAAGCTACTTTCCCTTATCTTTATTAAAAAAAATAATTTGTCTGGTATGAATAATGGGAATTCCCCTTTAGGATGGCCAGTGTCTGGACTTTAACACAGATGTTCTTTCTAATACGGAACAAGAACACTGTTACCGAGCCAACACACCCATGGTGGAATTTTTATTCTCTGATACTATAATATGATAAATCTTCCTCCATAAAGTTTATTTATTTTGTGATCAGTCAATCAAATCAAGGCGAAATAAGATAGTTGATCAATGCCAATCTCGGGTTGGACTCAAGGTCTGCCAGATCCAAATCCAGTGGTACTGTATTGAAGGTAATGGTTTATAGTCAACTCTACAACGAATTGTTTGAAGCTCGCTTAGGATGTTAATAAAACATCAAGCAGTTAAACTTATAATATTGGTGGAAATGTGAATAATAGACTGTACATGTGTATTTATCCCAAAGTTTGGGCAATTCAGTGTTACAAGGAAACGAGTCTCTCTGAACTAAAACTTGGTTAAATCCACCGCTGGAAAAATATACGGTCTGTAGCATATACATAATTACCAATATTAAAAGTTTTCTGCCTTCTGTATAAGCTCACAATTGTAGTTATGAGATCAATTCAAAGCAAGCTGAATTAGTAAAAGAAAGGAGATACCGGTATTGAAATACTATTAATTAAGTATTGAAATCGGTTCACGTTAATCGATTATAGAAGCAAGAATTTGATCCACATTGAAGAGAATTTAACAATAATATATATATTATATTAGAGTTCAGTACCAAACCTTTTCGTGTATGTCACAGATTGCTCTGAAATCTGGAAGAATATACAGGTTAAATACTAGCTCTATCCTTTATTTCCCCGAAGTCATTAAATTCATAGTATGATTTTCACTGGACAACAACAATATTATTCAGCCAACACTCCAAATTACCATCATAAACGCTCCGTTCCACTCTGGTTGTAACATTTACGAAAATGTTTTATAAGACTAGAGGATGACTTGATATCAGAAAGGTAAAAATAAAATTTAAAAAAAAAAGCAGAAAAAAAAAGACCATA